>VZTB01015658.1:40227-87122 GCA_013397245.1 Thryothorus ludovicianus | reverse complement strand
GGGGGCTCGGCCGCCCGGCCGGCAATTAGCCCCCCGCCGCTAATGAGCCCCGCGATGTGGCGAGGGCCGGCGGGGGCGGGCCGAGGCTCGGGTGTGCCGAGCGGCGCTGGGCGGGGAGGATGCGCGGCCGCCCGCGGGGCGCTCGGCGCTGCTCGGGCTGCTCAGACAAAGGAGACGCGCACAGACACACACACACACACACGCACACACACACCCTGCTCCGCGCTACCTGCCCGCTCCCCTCCCGCGGCGCGGGCCGGGCCGCCGCCGGGCCGCCTCCATCCCTCGGCTGCGGGAAGGCACCCGCCAAACTTCGGGATTGCGAGCGGCACAACCAGCGCCGGGATGAGGCGACCCGGCTGGTGGAGCTGCTCGCATCTGGCCTCACGCCGCTCCCTGTGCAGGCACCCCCTCTCTGACTTGCTCCCAAGGAACCATTTCTGGCCGTGCTCTGATCATCCTGCCCGCTGCTGGGGTTTCACAACGAAATACCCTCCCCGCAGTGTGACATGTTAAACACCGCTCAGTTGGGGACCTGTTCTGGAGCCAAAGGTCCAGGGCCAGCATCTCCACATGGACACTGCCTTTGCCCTCCAGAGCCTGAGGGTCACAGGCCTGTATTTGAGTGCCGGAGATTTAAATTTCCCATTGGATTTATGGGCCTGCTTTCAGGGGAAATCCCGATTCCACACAAGTTGTTAGGATTTTGCCTCCGGCTCCTACGCCCACAACACAGAATTAAACATGAGATTAAATATTTGCATGTGCTGAGCAACCAAGAAGCCATAAAGAAGCACATCTAATGGTCCTTGCATCAGGATTTTTGCCAAACTAGTTTCAGCTCAGTTCCCTCGTCTGAATTACCACACGGCACAACCACTTTGGGTAGTTCAGAAGAGGCAGCAACAGGCAAGAGCTGGCATGGGAGCAAGCAGCAACAGAGCCCTCATGACACCAGGATCCACACCGAGCCTGGTCCCTCAAGTTTAAGTAACAAAACACAGCAAAACTTTAAACGCACAATTTACAGGCAGCTGCTGATAAAGCCACGTGAATCGCGTAATTATCCCCCTTCCTTATTTTCAGTACATTAAATATCTGCTGTACTCCTGTCCTCTCGCCAGCTCCAGCTCCAATGATGGGTAGGTGATGGTGCTCTCCCATCCTGCTCATCCACCGTGCTGGCAGCAGAGCATTTGCAGCAGTGATGGGGCTCCCAGAAGGCGATGGGATGTGCTCAGCCTGTCTCCTCAGGTTTCTCTCTTCCCCCATTGTGTTCCTACACCACCAGGAGCAGGAGCAGACGAAAGCTGAGGCATGAAAGGCATGTGCCTAAGGCCTTGGCTTTCAGAATCACAAGGTAGTATCAGAATCCAATGTTTCATGGAGCAGAGAGGAAGGGGGGGAATGCATCTCATGACAGGCCTACGATGTTTTAAACCACGAGCAAGGAAGGACGTGGCCACAGCCGTGTTGGTGCTGCCATAATACACCTGGCCTGCAGCAGCAGCAGGACAGAGGACATCCAGGAGGAAAATGCCTGGTCCCACAGCTGCCCGTGGGCAGGCCAAGTCTCCACTAGCCCAGTTCCCTGTGTAACCTGGCTCACACTTGTCTGTCCCTCCGGCCTTTTGGCTCCGTAATCCAGATGGGAGAAAAAAATAACTTGTGACATCCCCCAAGGACAATCCACCAGTCACACCACGGCGACGTGTCATTCACAGCAAATTAAATAATGACAGAGATCACCCTACTCCTCTCAAGCTGCAAACGCATTCCAGCACTCCTGATGTTGGCACTGGGCTCCCCGGGCTGCAGCAGGGTCCTTCCCGATGTGACCCACGCCACCCTCACCCCACAGGCAGCTCTGCCACCCGAGAGCGTGGCCACGCTGCCCCACAGCACCACAAGGGACAAGTGAGCTCTGATTACAGAGCCTGAGTTAGGACAGAAGGCTCACACATGCCAAGATCTTGGAATGATTTCCAAACGCTAGGTAAACTTTGCCGAGATGGTGTTTAAAAAAACGGGATAGAGTATGATATAAAATAGCAAATTGGGAATCAGCAGGGGGGAAACAACATAATAAAATAATTTTTTCTGATTATAATTGCTCTCAAAAAACCTCATCCTGTACAAGAGCGGCTAACCATTCAAAGGAATATTTAATACACAGAAGGAACTATTAAGAGAACATTTTCCAGCTCGATTCTTTCAGCTAATCTACACTAGAGAACACTAAATTACAACAAATAGTGAGCAACCCTTGTGTGAACAGTGTCTAGTTGCCCAGCCTGGTGGAGTTTACAACAGTTTAGAACACAAAATAAGCAGCAGTGACCCCAGTCCTGCCTGCAGTGGCAGAACTGTGTCCGTACTTCAGCTTAGTATGATACAGTTCAGTAATAAATAACATCCTTAATTACGCTGCTGAATGAGCCATAGTGAAAACTGCATGAAAACAGACAACACCTTCTATTTTGAACTGTTGCTTTGATTGCACCTCACCTGAAGTCATATATAAGTCTCATCAATATCATAATCTTCTCCACAGAAACCAATTATGTTGTCACAAACTGAGACAATAACCTCAAGCGAAGAATAAACAGCAGGAGCAGATGAGTGCCAAAGAACCAGATTTTATTCTCATGCAAATATCCTTAAGTAGTAAAACCAAGCTGGGGGAGGACGACTACAACCCCTGTGCTGTACTCACTCACTCCTGAGCATCTCCTGTACCAACAGATTGCAGCTGCTGCTGCCAGTGCTGAACAGGATCTGTGTTTTCCTATTACACACTAGAGTTTATGATGCTCAATAATGAAGTGAAATAAAGTTTTTTATGTGGCAGAAATACGCTTCTGATTTAACCTTCCCTTGAAACTTTTTATGCACCTTTACAGAGTATTATATTTAGCTGGTGTTAGAAAAAAATATTTACACAGAAACAATTAGACCTCAAGCTGGTTGATACACAAGTCCTTGAAAAAAGATGTGATTTGAGCTGCTGCTGCTGCTTTCTGTAGGCCAGCACATGTTTTTGAAAAGGAAACCCACTGAGATGTTTATGAATCACAATTATTGACCTGTATCAGAATAAGAGAGTTACCTAGTAGCTTTCTAAGGTTCATTGTTTTGGTGTAAGTGTCCATTCACATGAAATACGATCTTAACTGTTGGGCCTGGGCAAATTTCATGACACTTTTCTCAAGAGTTTTAACCAATATTTCAGTCGTATTCTCAACACTAGCAGTGACAGTCTGACAGCCTAAATATCCACAATCTTACTACTTCCCATCTACTTCATCTGAACTATGACATAAGAGTTGTCATCACACGCACTGAGTATCTGTCACAATCTTTTCAATAAAATCTGACTGATCAACCTTAGGTCAAGTAAAGTAATGCCAGATGGAATAATATTGACTGCTCCCTCCATGCAATGCTACTGCTCATACTTCCCTAAGCAGTGTCCAGCACTGCTCCAGGAGAACCAAAGGCAGCAAGGGCTGTACAAACATCTCCTGGGCTACTGCAGCAGAGGAGCAGCATCCAAACAAGAGCCCAGACAGAACAGGAACTCACTCACTCATAAGCCTTAAAACACAAACAACCCTCCCCAAAGCCCAACACCCCATCATTTAAAAAAGTGATGAATAATACTGCAGAATGGTGAAACATGGACTTCATCTATCACACAAGACAGACTCTCCTCTGCAGGAAGAGCCATGACACGACTGGGACTATCCACTGGGAAATGAGGGAAATCCTGCCATGCTTCCTTCTTCCACAGAGCCTTATGGCACAAAGTGTTTCCACAGCACAGTTTGTGTCTCCAAGAGAAATGCAAAAACTAGTGAAGGAGGTTCCTAAGAAGATAAGCAGTGACTGCCATGCTGTGGAGGAACATGCAAATAGATGTGGCTGAAAGAGTGGATTAACCGGAATAGGAAACCTGCTTTCCTGCAGGAGGCTCAGTGTGCTCTGACACACAGCACAGAACGCTGGGAGACTCAGCTGTGTCCAATGTGTGGGCAGCAGCCTGAAAATCCAGAGACCAAACCAAACACACGGTAAGCAAAGGAAAAGCTCAAGTGCAGTTTGCCTGTGAGGGCTCATCGCTCATTGTCGTCACCTACAAACTTGATTTGTGGGGAAACATCCAGGACTAACAACTAAACCACACTAGGCTGAGACTCACAGCTGCTCTGCTTTTATTGGAATTTACCCATTTATTTTGCTGTATTTGTTATTTTCTAAAAGGAGGGCACTGCTGTCCCTCTTCTATCTGGTCCACTGGTGCCTGCGGGAAAGTCCTGAGCCCTCATTTATATTCTCAGCAGACTTTAATTTCAATGTGCTGTGGAACTAAGAGGAAGCCATCTTCTTGGGGACAGAACATACAATTTAATTTTGTTCTGAAAAGTGCACACAGGATTAATGTCCATAATTGCACGGCCTGTACTGTGGAATGACAAACGCCTTTCCCACTGCTCTGCCAATGTGCTTCGATCCAGAAACAAAACTATTCACTTTCAGATACATAACTCAAAGCTTGGAGTGCTTTGATGTTGGGCTGGTGGAGAGAAAAAGGATGTTGGAAGTCTTAAACCAGGTTCAAACCTCTGGTTTTGTTGTCCAGCTCAGCAATAAACATGGGCCAGGCTCCTGTTGATAAAATCTGAGATCTGTCAACTCATGTCACATACACTATCTAAGGAAAAGGTCTTAAGACTACTGTGGTTTTCATCAGCACTTTCACTGTCATGAAATAAAGAGAAAGCTTCTGTCTTGACAAATGGCAGTCAAGGCATAGTTGAGAAAAATTCATATTACTGAATATTCGTGTCTGTGGTAGAAGAATGACAATGGGGACGAATACATAAATCTTATGCGATACCCAGAACACAACAGCTGGAAAACAGAGATGTCTGTTCATTTTTTTTCCCAATCCATTTAGATTTCTAGTCAGAGTCAAAATGGCTCTAATTTACCTGTTTGATGTATTAATCACATAAAGGCATTGGTCAGATTTCAAAGCAAGTGGCTGAGAGTTGATAAGAAGTGAAAATATTAAGTCAAAGATGGAAGATTAAGAAGGTGCTCATTCAAGTCCTTGCTATTTATAATTACTCCCTGAAGGGACACAATATTTCAAGTACAGCCTCTTGAGGTGAGAAATAATCTGTCAAGTCACCAGGCAAAGGTTTTAGAAAAATACTGAGGCAACAGGCAGTGAAGCTCTTTTGTGGAGTCACGGAGGGGTTTGGCTTGGAAGGGACCTTCAAGCCCACGGAGTTCCAGCCCCCTCTGGCACGTCAGGTGTGACACACACCCACCAAACCCTGGGTGTGCACCCAGCTCCTGCACAAATGAATCTGTCTGGAGGACCTGTGTGTATGCAAGAGACTGAACCAGCACTCAGAAAAATAAACAGGTCAGGCAAGGAGCTGCCTTCCTGGGCAGCAGTGCCCTGGGAAAGCAGAGGCTCGACAGGAACTCCCAGCAGCTTCCACTCCTTTGCACAGCACCCCGAGAAACCTTTGGCTCTGCTGCATCAGGTTTTTTTCCTGCCTCCAAGTGCACTTAGCAGAGGAAGGCCTCAGTTTGGTACGTGTACAGCTACTGTGGGAAGTCCCCTATAAAAAATATCACCCAAACCTCAACTATGTGGTTTTGTGTCTTAATAGATTTGTCAGGAGCCAGAACTGGGGTATTTTTCTTGAATACATTTCAGCTCTCTCCTACCACATGGCATCTACTATCCTACAGTGTAAAAGAACACAAATTATTCAAAATTATTTAAATCACTGATTCCAATCACAGTTTAAATCAGTAAAGAGAAAAACAAATTTAAATTGATTTTAATCCTCATTTTCTTTTGTACTTGTGTTATTTTCTGGGAGAAAAGTAATTATTAGCATCTGATAACTATGAAGAAATGCCTGATTTGCAGTAGATTATGAACTTTATAATCAGGACTTTTTATCAACAAAAAGGATTCACAATACACACATATTTGTATATGCAAATCTCCTTGCAGACTACTGGCATTTAAAATTGTTGTTGACACCAAACAGAGTTCAGGCTCTGCTGTGTGGGATCACTTCAAACACCTTTAAGCTGGTGCCTGGCAAGAATGAAATGTGACAGTTTAAATCTCCTTCTTGCTCCTGTGCCACTTGGAATGACTGATGGAAAACTTATTTGAATCTCAACCAGAAAAATACACCAAACAACAACTTACCCAGAATCTCAACCAGAAAATACATCATACAACAACTGACACAGGATTATTTTGCTCTCTTATCCACCTTTATCTTTGTTATCCAAGTTTTTCTAACACCAGATAGACTCGATTTTTACTTGAATTCCTAAGTGCTTGTTTTTAATTGTCATTATGTGCTTTCTAACACGTTTGTATTCCCACAGGAAGTTCCCTGAGTAGATCCCCAAGGAACTGGCCTGTCTTAGGGAATCTGACAGAGTTTTCCCACTGCTGCTCCATGGAATGTTGCTTTCCTGGTGGTAGCCCCGGGCAGGCTCCTGAAGCTGATGCTGGTTTGATGTTGTGCCATTTCTACGTGCTCAGATCTGTTTCAGACACCACTCTGGTTAAAGCACTAATTGCTGTAACGAGTCCCTCACTGCTGCTGCTTCTCTGGGTGGAGCTGGCCCAGCAATAGCTATGGCAGGAATTCTTAGTAAGCAAGCAAGTAAAAACTAGAAGTACTTATTCAAAGGTTTTCAGGAATGTTCTTTGTCCACCTCACACCTCTCCCCCTGAACTGAAAGAAAACTTGATATAAAACAATGCTCAACACTTCTGAAAAGTCACATTGCTTTCAAGTTAATTAAAACACTCAGTTTTATGCTTTACCCCCTAATTTTTGCATACAATCAAATTTATTGTGTCCACTGATTCTTTGACCATTTACTTATTATTTCTTAGGTTTGATCACAATCTCACACAGAACTGAATCCATAAATAAAGGAGCTCTGTTATTAAAAACTGGTAGATTTTCTTCTCTTCCCGGAACTTTTAAGGTGAAACACCAAAAAGAGGGAGGAAGTTTCCTTGCTGGAAATGGTGGCAGACATATGAAACTACATAGGGACATCTGTGGGGTCCAGATCTGGAGAAGGTGGCTAATCCTGAAGACTTTTATTATTTAAAATACAGGTTCATTCTAAAAATCTAATCCCCTTTTCACCACAGCTGTCTACTGCTCTTGTGTGCTCTTTGATTCAGACTGTGAACAATGATCCGAAATCTTATTTCCAGCCTAAATCTATTTATGGTATGTTTATATTCACTTCTTCCCATGCCAACATTGTCCATTAGCTTAAATAACTCTTTTCCTGCCCCGATGATTATACTCCCTGAAGTACTTACACAACAATCATCTCCCCCTCAGCTCTGCTGGGCCATGCTGAAACAGGAATGTTCTGCCAGCCCCTGCTCTCAACATCACATCTTCAATATATGTGGTTGTGGAATCCCACATCCACCCTCACCTCAAAACTACCTTTAAAGGAACTAGAATAGAGTAAAAAAAAAAATGCTCAAATGTATGTTTTTTATACCAGAAAAGACTGAACTGACTTGTGATTTTCAGCTTGGGAATAGAGGAAAAAATACTGAAACACAATAATGGGGACATAAAAAATTCC
The DNA here is from genome assembly GCA_013397245.1 of Thryothorus ludovicianus. Taxonomy (NCBI): domain Eukaryota; kingdom Metazoa; phylum Chordata; class Aves; order Passeriformes; family Certhiidae; genus Thryothorus; species Thryothorus ludovicianus. The sequence continues at coordinate 79,448 of VZTB01015658.1, read as the reverse complement.
TTGGCAGCACAGAGATGAACAGAGACCTCATTCAAATTTCTCAGAATGCATGATACAGAGGGCATGAAGTGTATTTATGACATTAAAGGACAGATCTGAAACAACATAAGGAAGTACTTATCTACACAGAGCTTTATTAAACCGCAGGGGACACTGGCACAGGATGCTGAGGAGATCAAAAAGATCAACAGGTTCCACAAATTATTAGGTAAATTCACAGAGAGAAAAAAATTCTACCAGGGGACACTAAGCAGAAAAGATGAAGATATAATCTTCCATCTTAACAGGGAAGATAAGCAAAGGGAATCTCAGTATTTCTGCTTTGCTCCTACGACTCCTTCAACAGTGGTGACAGCAGCACCAGGAACAGGACAGGGCTACAAGGACTGGGGGCTGCTGGAATGTGGCTTTCCTCAGCCACAGCATTCAGCCTTTTGCTCTGCCTCTCACAGATCAGTTCATATGAGTTAATCCTTTTCAGATCCATGGGTGTATCTGTAGAATTCTGCAAAAAGATTTCTAGTAAAAATAATGGGATAAAAACTGAACTGCTGTAGGACAGAGCTCACTAATGACAGAAATCAGATGCTGCCATCCCAGAAGGCCCTTTCAGTGTGATGCCCACCTGTGCAAAAAGCCAGCCTGAGGGATGCCTTCCTTTTCTTTTCACTTTTTCTTCCTGGTTCTCATGCCCTGACACAGAGCTATGAACATCATTTGCATTGCCAATTGCAGGGAAACTGTTGTTAAAAAAAAACCAATAATCCAATCAAAGTTTCAGTTTGTGGCCTTTACTAATTAATAATATTCCATTAAATAGGAATATTACCATTTCCTTATTATACTTCTCAGCTATCTTATTTTAAAATCAACAGGTAAAAATGACATGAAGAAAGAGTATGAACAGGCATCAGAGACACAGCCCCACTGCAGCACTGTTAACCAGCTACTGAAAATTACAGCTCCATCTCCTGCTCACAGCCAGACCTAAATATATTTGGACACTCACTCTCATTGCAAATGCAGTGGCTTTAGTTTTGTGCCAGGTAAGAGAGATGAGAATCCAGCTCCCAGTCTGCATTTCTAACTCTTCACAGAACAGGAGAGTCCAAACATATTTTAGTTCTTTATAGCTGCTCTTTCATAGACAACTAAAGATCTTTATCACGATAAAAACAGAAGGCACTGCCACAGAGTGTAATTACATGCTGCTGGAGTTGACTGTTTTCTTCCAGAAATAGGAAATGGTTTGAAAAACGTGGTTTCTGCTTGAACCATATTCTGAGTTCTTTAAATAAAATACTATCCCTAATTCCTGTGCAGATAAATGGGAACTCTGGTGAGTAACTCATGGGAATGGGTTTCGAGGCTGAGCTTCCTGCAGCAGTCACCAGCTGTGAGGTGCCACAGTGGAAAATCAGGTTTAGGCTCTGCTCACACCACCCAAAAGTTCGTGCCCCAGGGATGGGGCAGAAGTTAGTTGGGATGATTTCTTGCTCCTCTTGAAGGCAGTGTGCCCTATGGAGCTCTTCCCTTCACACAGCATTGCACAGCAGGATTTGGTCAAAGGGTGGACTGGATGATCCTGGAGGTTTTTGCAACTTTAATGAGCCATGACTGCAACCCCCCCAGATAAAACTTGAGCCCTGCACCAAGTGAGGGCAGGCCAAAGCTGCACAGCCCCCAGCACAGGAACAGGATGGGGGCTGCACATCCACAGCTGCATCCGCGCCGGCAGCCTGGATCCTGCCTGGAGGAACAGAAACTGTCAGCCAGCCATCAGCACAGGCAGCTTTCAAATATCCACTCAGTCCCACATTCCTGATCCCTTTCACAGGCCTACATTCGGATTGTTGTACATATCCTAACACCCCTGCCACTGGACTCTCTTATTGTACAGCTACAAGAAAAATACAGGTTCTTGCTTCTTCTGAAATAGAGTTTCCAAAGGGGAAAAAAAAGGTGCCTAAAGGAGAGTAATTACTGTGCTAAATAATTATCAATAAATTATAAGAAGTACAAGAAACTCAAAATAGCTCCATAAAGATGAGTAAATATGATCTGAAGAGGTGTCTATGAATCACACTCCACCTCTCTTATTACCAGAAAATAATAATGGTTTGTACATTTTACTACAGAACTTTCCACTGAAGATGCCAGAGGTCTTTATAAGCATTAATTTCACCTCCCAGATGGGAAGCCCCATCTCCACCCTGGAAAGCCCAGGGAGCAGGAATGTGCCATTCACCTCACACGACACAAGGTGCTGCAGCAGAGCTGGGAACAGGCGCAGACCCCGGCCTCCCATTTTGTGCACTAACCACAAGATCATCAAATGTCACCCAGTTATTCCATCTCCTCACTAAACCACTGCTGATTATTACTCCTGTTCCTTTCCCCAGAGAATTATTCCCTTTGCCAGGGAGCTGCAGTGTGACTGGAAGCCCCAAATATTTTGGAGAAGGTGGACAGAGCAGGGCCATGAGACATGGATGGGTCTTCCCAGTACTTGGTTAAATGTCCTGCCCATTACACCTGAACCTCTCAGAAGTGGGATTGGAGGTGAATGAACACATTTCTCCCTTAAACCCCAGCATGTCACAGGCTTCAAGCAGCTGCTCTGCAGCTCTGTGCACGCTGCTCACGTCACACTCACAACACGTGAAAGAAACTGACTCTGTTTTAAAGGGAAATATTATTTGCTGCTTCAAAAATCATTCAGGTTATCAAAGGCAAAGTCTTCCAAAAGCAAGTCAGTGTGACCAAGCTCGACCTTCCCCACTTTGGGTTACTTACACAGGCACTCCCTGTCCCTGTTCCAGGGATCTCTGACTTCAGTCAGGGTTCTCACCCTCTGCTCTTTGCTTTTCTCATTCACTACTTGCCTCTCTCCTAATCTCTCGCCATTTCTAGTCTCTTCCCCTCCTTTCTTTACAGTAATTTCCATTTTCTTTGAAATGTTTTGGCATTTAATGCTGGCTTTATTCTTCCTTCTCCATCTGCTGCTCTTGTCTTTCTAAATCTCTTCTGGAGCCTTCTCTTGGGAGAAAGCAAGAGATGTACTCTGTTCCATGTACTGCTTCATCTTTCTGGATTTCAGTTCCCTTCTTGTCCTTCACGGCTTGGAATCAGACAATCCTCCTGTCCCTGGGAGCTGATACCAACCAAAATGTCTCCTTGCAGCCCCACAGTAGCTGGTACTGTGCTGTGCTGCATCTCCTGCTCCCTCTGAGCACAAGGATCTCAGCAAAGCACTGGGAAATAGCTGCCATTTCTCCTAAAAATACCACAAGGGCAAGACTGCAGAAAGCAAAATTACTGGGAGATTTCACTCCCCTGCCTTGTGGGACCTTCTGGCCATGGAGACTTGCTCCACCAGCTACAATCCATTTTCCAAGGGAGTTTCCCCCTCCCTAAGGGTTTTTCTTCTCTGTAAAATCTTCTATTTCATTATTAGGGCTTACAGGGAACAAAGGAGAAATAACCAAGCTTAACTACTAAAACTGCTTTTAGACAAATCTCCCCTATATTGCCTTTCCCACAGATTTTCATTTGGAACTCAAAGGCTCAGCTCTAAGATGTCTCTTCCCAGCCTGTTCACTTGGCCTCTGTTCCCAGGAAGGGAAATAGCTGGAACATGGAAGATGACAAGGACATTTGCCAATTAGAAGCTCCACAACAAATTTCTCTTGGGAAGTGTGCAGCCCTATCTACAAGTGTACCTTTGAACTAAAACATAAGACATAACACAAACTGATCACAGATTAAGCAAAGTAAATATGACAAGAATGGTGAATTTTTTCTGCTATCATTTTTTATTTCCAAACTTCAACTTTTACTTTCTGTAAAAGTTTTCCTTCTATTTGTTATTAACTCGTATGTTTGATGTTGCCATACCAGTGAGAATGATGCCTCCTAAAAGTTTTTGCTTTCAGAAAAGCGGAAGGAAAATAAACACCTGAAAACCCCCCCTTGAAGCCAACAAGATGGATTTTGCAAAAAAGGGTAAGATTTAAGTCACAAAAACTACAAATCCTTTACAGTTGCAGTTACGTTGCCAATACACAGAAATAAAACAAGAAAAGAAGCATTTATCAAGGTTCCAAAATAAAGTGAACAAGAACATTAACAAATGCCAAAGCTTATAAAAGCCTCAAAGCACTCAGATCCTCCCTTCTCTCACAAGCTCAAAAGGGAGTCAGTTGTTCCTTAGTTTTATCTTATGTTTTCCCCCACCACCTTTTCTCTGGTCACAGAGATTTTGCTTTATTCAATGCCTAAAATATACCTGACCATGGAGTGAGCAGCAGCCATAAAACCAGAGGAGTGGAGAATCCCACACCTATTTCTCAAGGTTTTCCACTGTTGCTTCTAAACCAATGTTTTAAACACAGAGCACCTTCTCATGGATTTATTACAAGCTAAAAGGGAAATATGTATTTAACAAGACACAATTCCTCTGAAATGTGCTGAGCTAAAACCCAAAAAGAGACCAAGGAGGAACATGATGTGCTCATCCTGCCCCACTCTCTCCAGCAATTCCATGTTTATGGTCTCCTACTTCCCACCTGCAAACAGCAAATTCTCGTGGCTACACGTGCCATAACAAGTTCAGCAGCACAAAAAAGTGAGACCTGAGTGAATTATCTTCCCTGATCATTATTTGAAAGGTATCTACAATGATAATGACAGATTTTCAGATCGAAGCCTGATTTAAGCTGACCGACCCCTTTAGCATTTCTAAAGAAATTATGGATTATAAAACTAATTCAGTGAAAAATGGAAGTAAAAATAGAAGCGATGAGCCATCTTCTAAATAAGCAAAGCTGCTTTTACAGCATGCTGGATAACTGGAGTGTGGTAAACATACCACTGTTATAAATAACAACCAGCCTTTTGACATTGTTCTTTCGTTAATTATTTCAAATTCCTTATCAGCCTTAACGAAGCAAACCTCATGGTTCTCCTGCAAAGTGAAAAGAATTGCTCGCATGTATAGGAGGAAGAATTAGGATATAAGGACAGAAAACAATGCTTTAAAGTTGCAGTGGCACATTGCACAGAGCACTCAGGCAGTCTCACAGTGTAAGAGATAAACCATCCTCTCGTTGAGATGAGAGTGCTCCCTCAGTGATTGATTTGTAACATTTACACATCATTTAATTTTACACAAAATGCATAAAATTTTTTAGATTTAACCATAATTAGTAAACTATCAAGACATATCAAAATTTTATAATTTTGATATATCTATATAATAAAATTTATGGTAAGTAAAGCCCAAACAAATTCTTTTTAAATGGAAACTCTGATTTCTCCCTGCTAAGGCACTTTCTTGTTTTGCTTCAAGTCTTAATCATAAAACCACTAAAAGTAACATTTTGTGTTAAAAATGCTAGCAGCTGCCAACAGATAAAACACAGCACTTTGTCAGGTTATAGATAAATAAACACCAGACCAGGCACAACAGTGGTAAATAATTGTGTCTCATTACCTTTGTGGTCTTCTTGGGCCAGCTGACCACTGGGACACCCGAAATGGCAAGATTTTGGTCATCATCAGCATGTTCCTTCAGTATGTTCTGTTGCAAATGAAAAGGCCTTTATTAACCAGAGAAACATTTCTCCAACTCAAGAGTGCAGAGACCTACAGAAGGGAATACTCTGCTCTCATGGCAGAGTGACAGATCTCTGCAAGCTACTTTTGCTTCCAAACTTTCAATTCCCACTGAAACTCTCACACCTGTCGTTGGCATCCAAGATGTGAAACTTCTTGCAAAACAGGCAGCAAAATCAGCCATCAATCACCTCAAATTACAGAATTCCTTAATATTGGTGTGTCCAAGACCAGTGTCTTACCACTATCACCTCCCTCCCTCAAAGTCCAGGTCATTAAATCCCAACTGAGCCCTTCTCTCCTAATCAAGGCTACTGAAGGCCTGAGCAGCAGGGAGGCTCTGCCCCTGTTATTTCAGCCACAGCGGGGCATCAGGTGGAGTCTGGAGCAATCCTCAGATGCCTGCTCACTCAGGTAAGCAAGAATAAGAATGTTCTCTGGACCCTTTCATCTTTTTGGACATGGCAATCCAAGAGCACCATCATTCCCAGTGCCCTTCCCTCCCCCATGATGGGCAGCTGGAATCCAGCTCCCTTTATGTGACCAGCTGAGATATTCAGGTTCCTGAGTGTTCCCTGGGAAAGGATCTGACTACGGACAGCACTAAGGGAGAAAGATTGCTCTCCCCTCCCTTCCACCCCCACCAAACCCTTTTCTTTGATGCACTGTTCTAGAAATTTCGTGAGTGGGTTGCACAGGCTGACACAGCTTCCACCACTGTGAATCACTCCCATGACCAGTAACTCAACACAGAGGTGTAAAACACTCAGTGGTGCAGCTGGGAATAGTCCATGCTCGCCTCCCGTGACTCCCTACATGCTCACTAATTTAGCTACAAAGCTCTTCATTTTGGAGTTCAGGTGGCTGAAAAGAAGAAATGAAAACAAAAAAAAAGGAGTCAGAAGGAGAGAAGGAGGATTCTGCTGTGCTGCTGAAAACTGAAGGCCAAATCAGCACTAACAGGTTAACAAAAAAAAAAAAAACCCAAAAACCAAAAAACTCCAATAGAACAAATGAGAACTGCAGGTTGGAAATTACCTCAACAGAATTTTTAGGAGATGACCCCAGACAATGAAGTTCAGCAGTGATGTTCCCAAGTATATGAAAAAAGCTTAATTAGCCAACAACAGTCAGCAGGCTCTGACAGTCCCTGGTGCAGCACTCTAGTAATTAGTAATTTCACACACTATACAAAAAGAGCTTAAAATACAGTAATTGTTTTAATAGGGAGTGCACTTGGAATTCATCTGTAATCATCCAACCAAAGCCTGGAGTGCGAGGCATGTTCCAGTCCCCAGGAGCCTGAGCTTGGATGAGTGTCCCTGGGGCTGACTTTCTCCCCGGAGCTCAGACAACCTGTGACACTCAGCCCAATTCCCTGTGCTTCAGTGAGAGCTGTGTTATCTGCCAGCTCAGCCCCAGCAGAGCCCCAGCAGACACCAGCAGGGCTGTGGGTGATACTGGTCAGGCCAAAAGCAGCGATACCAGGAGCAGCCCAGTTTCATCAGCTGTGGCTGCACTCAGGGGTTTGCAAAGGTGAGGAGTTAAAGCCAGCTTGCCCCAGCCTGGCTGTGATACAGAGTCTGTATTGTACCTGCTCTTCCAGTGCAACACCCAACAGCTTTTACACAGGGACTGATCACTGGCAAATTAACTCTTGGCCAAGCTGAGGTGAAATGAGCACCTCTTTTCTCATGTCCTTTTTATTTGGAGAGAGATCACTGCATTAACTGAGCTGTGACCACATTCTGAAAGTTCAATCCTAAAACTGAGAGCTCTTTTGTATTCTCATTGCAAAGCCAAAATTCTCCAGAACAAGGAGGCAGCTTGAGAGCCATAAACAAAGGACAAATTAATCCCTTTTTACTTTGCTACTCTTAGGCTTGAAAGCCTGTAAGACAGAAAACCTTAACATTTCCACTAACGACTGTCAGACTCGGAGTTCAATGCAAAGCACAGTATATTCCAAGAACTTGGCAAGGTAATGAAGGTTTCTTGTTATCGTATGTATCACGTGAAAATATTATCCAAGGAGAAATGCAAAACTATGGCAGCTTATCATCTGAGGCAGCTGAAAACAACGGCTGTCTGAGCACAGAGCCACAGCACAGCCACACTCGCGCTGACTGGAGCGTCGAGTGTCAGCTCACAACAGGCTGGGGGAGGCAGGGTTTTGTTCACCTGCTTAAAAACAAGAAAAAAGAAGATAAAGAAAAGCCATGGGGCTCCAGTTAGAGGAACAATGTGATGCTCTTCCAGCACAAGGCGGCCAGATTCATTACACTTGAGGGCTGTGGTGACAACAGCAGGTACGAAGGGAAGAAGCTGATTAACTGTATAAGAACTCAGCTTAGCCATTAATTTCAAAAGCACAGCAAGGAATGACTCCCCTGAAATGCATTCAGTAGAAGGAGGTTTTTTTCTGTCATCAGAATGAGAAGGGGGTAAGATTTCTTGGCAAGGAAAAGTAAGAACATATTTCAGTAGATATCATCTGTCTTGCACAAGAATCTTCTCCTGCTGCCAAGGAGTTGCAGATATTTGACAACCTCTGTTCTTCAAACTGAGTTTCTTCTGCTCTAATGGACTTCCACAGCCTCTTCTGAAGAAGGGCAGTGTCTTTACTTTGAAGTGGGCAAGGTCTGTGGCATTAGTGAGAGGCAGATCTCACAATCCTGTTCCCTGACAGCAGCAGAGGCATTACCATCCTGCTGGTAACACACAGAAATGCTATGTGCAGAAAGCAGAGGCTGCACACAGGTGAGTATCCCTGGCAGTGGGTTTTATCTGTGTGGGCTGCACTGCCACAACCAAAGGTCTGCTCAGCTTTACCTGTCCTGTGATGTGGAGTGCAAACTACACCAAGGAGTACGATGGTGACCTCTTCTTCATGCATGAGCCCACCCCAGCACTGCTGCAGCCAGCAGGGATTTCATTCCCTGTTTGGGCTGAGGGAAGAACTGAGCTGCTCTCCAGGTGAGGCCTGTTCCACTCTGCAAATAAGCCTCCCTTGTGCTGCTGCACTCCATCGATCACGGTGATAAATGGGTGCTCAATCTGCAGAGGCAGCAGTTGGCACTTCTGGATTGCTGTGTCCCCACCAGACAGGCACACTTAGTTTGGAGCTCAGATGATGTGTAAGGAATTTACACAGGCTTAGTTTAGTTTTCAGTCTCCCTTCTCATAAGGAAAATAAATTACTTTACTTCAGAAGGTCTCACCTACTTGACACTAAATAGCTGTATACAGCTGTGATTGTGTTTACCACTAAGAGCAGTAATCCAGTGACCCACCCTTTACTGAGCTCTGGCTCAGCTGGGAAAGCATGGATTCTTTGTGAGGCACCCCGATGTGAAACTTCACATCACTGAATAAAATGGTTTCTTTTCTCCAGTTTAACTATCCATATCCTGTTTTCTGAAAACATTAATTATCTCCCTGAAGCACAAAGACAGACTTGAATGTCATGCAAAAAAAGTTCCTGAGTGTATTTCATTAAGAAATAAAAGTGCTACAATAAACACTGATTTATTTGCTTCAGGAAGAAACTTGTTTAAGACTTTCCAAGCAGAGCAAGAGCTTTCAGACTTTGTCAGAGCATGTTCTTGCTATGCATCTGTTAAAAATAACTCTCAAATGGGTGCACTAAAAGGGTACTTCTAATAGGAAGCATTATTAATACATCACATGCATGAAAGTTGGGCTGTCCATGAAATAAACCTTATTAATACAGCCAACTACAGTCACAGCACAGGTAATTTACACAGCTCCTGCAGGATTCCTGCCTCCATTCAGTCACACAGCTGACTGGGTATTCATCAGGGTGAGGTAAAGGGGCCAGGCCCCTGCTCACTCCACTGCCGATGCTATCAGCAAACCTCCCACTTTATTATCTGTACATGTTGGAAAACTAATAGCAAAGTAAGAGAGAACATGTTTCAGTGGTCAAGGAGATAAATAACATTCTGGAAAATGGACTGTATTTTTTCCTCTGCCATTATGTCTCTACAGGGTGCAGGGAAAATCTTTTAAGTCAAGTTTCCACAGGGTGTCATGAATTGTGTGCTCCTGCTCTTCCTCATGCCTGCTTGGGATCTGAACTCCTCCTCTGCAGAAATGTTAAGCCACTACTGTTTCAATAGAACTAAAATCATCTTTTGCACATATCCGTGTTAAATACACTAACTGTCCTGTGGCACATAAAGCCAGTATCCAAAATTCCTTTTCTCTTCATCTCTTTGCACCCCGGGTGCCTGTGAGAACAAGAGCTCATCCATTTTGTGAGCAGCAGAGGGTGAGGATCCCTGGGAACCCCAAGGGAACATTCCTGCCTCCTGCTCAGCTGAGGGGCTGAACACCAGTACCTGATGGAACAGCAAGGCTGGAACAGCTCCATCCTCACACCAAAGAACACAGGGATCCTGCAAGGACCATTATGCTGGAATGGATGCTCAGAGGACCAAAATCTGTCACTTGGCAACTCCTCCCTCAGCACGCTCCATCCTTTGAAGGGAAAAGCTCTAAACACACTCACACACTTGGGTTTGATTTTTTTTTTTTTTTAAGTGAATAAACTGAATAAAACAAACCTCATGCTCTGAGGAGATGGGGTGCTTTGGCTCCACTGCACTGCTCTGTACCACACCAAGGAGCACAGTGGCAGAAAGGAGGGATGGGCTCCAGGCTGCATCCAGGCTCCCAGCAGGAGATGGGAATGGCTCCCACCTTGTCACTGGCTGCCTGTGACAATCTGCTGATGAGCAAAGGCCTGTGCTGGGAATCCTGGACTCCCCTCCTGACCTGGGAGGAAACACTACTGCCCCTAACAGCCCCCATTCCTCAGAGCACCTGGGAAGTGGATTGTGCAACCACAGGGAGTTATGGAGGAACCTGACTGTATGGGCTTTAATTAATTTACTCTGCCACACTGACTCCCACTCTGAAAACTGAGGGCTGCCTTGTATGTGGGTCAATACTGTGAAAAAGATGGGTGAGAAAGTTCTTTAGCAGCTCTTTAGACATTGTTCAAGGAGATGTTTGAGTTACCATGGTTTTAAAAAAGTCCTACTCTGACTAATCAGTCACAGACTGGCCAAACATCCAGAGGTGATTCCAGGGGAAACAATCCTGCAGCGTGTCTGATGTTTAGATGTGGTTTAGATGTGTCCTTTAACCAGCAGGGAACCATCAGTATCCAGATGTTGGGCTACATCCTGATGGTTACAGCATGAGCTGGCAAGGACAGAAAGTTTAGAAGCAGGCAGTTCTCAAAGGAGATGGAACATCAAGCTGTACACAATAAACTGGCAGGTGCTCACAATACCAGTTACAGCACAGTATCACCAAAAATGTGATACTGGCCTTTTTTTAAAATGTCCACGTGTAATTCTCCATCTCTGTAGTCAGTGAATCCACTGCTCTGGAGAGGAACAGGAAAACAGACACTCCCACATGGAGCTGTAAGCCAGATTCACATATGGTACCTTGCCATGCTCTAGGGTGATGTCTCACAGCACTCTGGAGTCTGTCATCCAAGGAGGGAGCAGGATCCCACTCAGAACATCTGCACCAGCCATTATATGCTGCACCCCTTCCTGGATTCTCAAGTGAAAATTATCCTGTGCATCAAGCTTGGAGAAGTAACATGACCACTCTTTCTGCTTCACCACGAATTCAACTTCTGGTCTTCATTTTGATTTCTGACTAAAAGATGACTGATGCCAGAGCAAGCTCAGGAATCTACATCCACAACTTTGAGCAAGTGTGTTCACTTTCATGTACAAAGTGGCTGATGTTGCACAGAGAGAATTTCTGAGCTCTTGTGGTTTCCCAGAACGAGAGCAGAGTATCACACTTCCAAGCTCCAAGATCAGGGAATGTGGTTCCACTGCACACTGCACATGTTCAGCCTTCCCTGACTGGCTTTGAAGCCTTTCTAAGCAGCTGTTACACCACTTGCACTAAAAAAGTACAAGCTCCCTCCCCATTTACCACATAAACACGTATTTTTCCCCTCAGATTGTGCCTTACAGAGCTCTAGTGTACAGAAAATATGTAACTGAAGACCCATACTGTTCACAGACTGAAAATCCACAGAGAAGTTGTGTCACTAGTGAGCACTCACTCACCATACCAGCTCCAAAACCAATATATTGTACCAGTGGAGAATAATTATCAACCTATAGAGGGCAATGGAGGAAAGGAAAATGAAAAAGGTGAAAGGAAAAAAAAGCAAGTGGAAGTGTAAGACAATCTATCTTCTGAGCTGCAATCAAGTATTTACATTTAGTATGTGTCAGCTAATGAGGTGTACACCAGGGAGACCTGAGATGAAAAAGGGCTGATTAAATCTATAAATATAAACAGACTTTTTGAGGTGTAATATTTACATGTGGAACATAACAAGTGCTGAATTATGAGAGGATATAAACTTTAGGCCACTACTGTGACAGTCAGAAAGGACTGTGTCACTTAAAGCTGGCTGAAAACAGGAGCCAGAGACAGCTTTGGTTCAAGGAATCATTTCAGTGGCAGAGCAGTTTGACATGAGCTGGTCACCACACACAAGCTGCCACATCTCTGCAGCAGAACTTTGCCTTCTGCTCTCCTGCTGTGCCCAGAGAGCAGAGTTTGTGTGGATCAGCAAGTTCTCACACCCACCTTCATGTCCTCCAGGAGAGCCTGCGGGTCTTCAATGCCTTCTGGAACACACTTCTTGTTCTCCGGGAGAGATTCAAGCTTTTCTACCAGGGCTTTTAAACCCTTCAGTTCAAATTCTGTGAGGTGAGTCCATTTGGTTGAAACTTCTGTAGCTGGAGACCCCGTGGGTGTTTTGGGATAGTCCGTTGGGGTCGTTGATTTGACGCTGTCATCTGACTCATTAGACAAAGTTCTTTTTAGGTACCTCATTACTGTGGCTTTTTGTTTCCTGCCTGCAGCCTCCTTCCCTTCTGAGTGTGTGCTGTTGGGTGAGGAGGAGCCATCCACCAAGGATTTGGAGTTCTTATCCAAGCTGTCATCCTTCTCCTCCTGGAGATGGGCATCACAAGATTCTTCATCCATGTCTAACCACGAATCTGATGAGTAGCTGTCTGTGCTGCGTTTTCTTTTTGCATCTGAAAGTTAGAAAGAGAATGCTGAGTTTTTAGCCACTGTAACCTCACAGCTGAAGCACTTCTGCACCACTGGGGCCAGGTGCTGCCTATTTCAAAGGGCACTGGAGAATGGTTTAGTGAGTATGTGACAGGAATGGGCTTTATTCAGCTGATTTTTAATTTTTTTTTTCTTTGAGGGGGCGCTTGTTTGTCTGTTTTAATGCTGGTTTTCATTAACATCTACTCAGTTCAAATGACTGGGAAACATTTAGGGAAAAATTATGCTTTCTTCAAAGCTTCAGTCCTCTATGCCTTCAATTAGGAGTAGGCAGAGCTCTTAAGTCACACACAATTAATTTTCCCACAAATCCGAAAAAGACCAGATTCGGCAGCTTTACAGCTTTAAGAGGAGAGTTAGCACAGAAGGAGGAGGGGGAAATGATGGCAGAAAGCACGTTAAAATGCTGTACATCATCATTCTTCCAGGAACCCTGCACAGCACAAAATCAACTCCTCACTACTTTTCCTCTCTGCAAGCAACTAACTGTTGATAAAACAGGAACCCCCAGTTGTTAGTGCATGAATACTCATTGCTCTTCTGAGACAGAGGATTTCAACCGTGCTTATTTTACAACAAGACAAACACACTGAGAAACACAGGGACTGTCACAGCTACATGCTACTGGTTTTCTTAATGCCATTCCCAATACATTTTAGGTACTTCTCAGGAAGATTTAAAGGCAAGTTTCTGAGTCTTCAAGAACTATTAATCTTCATTTCCCCCTAAGAGCCCCAATTGCCACCCAACTCAATGCAATCAAGCAGTGAATGCAATGTAGTAAACCAGTGGCCATGGTCCCCTCAAGCACACATCTTTTCTTATTTATTAGACACAATTTCCCCTACTAAGTGAACAACATTGAATGCAGGCTAGCAACAGCAGGAATTTCTGTGGAAAACACAGTTAACACTGGCAACACCCAGTTAACTCATTGTGAATTTTATTACTGGCTGAAATGGGTATGAGATCAAGCTGCAAACAAAAACACACTGCAAAGGAAACAGAAGTCACACAGAAAAAGTGAGAGAACAATTAATGAAAAGTTCCTTTCACAGCTACCATGCTTTGCAGTGCAGTAGCTTTGGATTAGGACAATGTGAACCATGCTTAAGGAAGGATTAAATGGACATTAATGAGAGCTCAGCATCCGGCTGTTTAACAGCGAGGTTCAAAACAAATGCTGGAGCCCAGTTCTGAGCTGGAGAATTCCTCCTGATCACAGACACACTCCTTGTGTGTGCACACTCTGTACCATCCTGGCACAAACACACTGGGCAGAGGTGCCACAGGCAGGGGCAGTGTCTGAGGACAGCCTGGCTGCTCAGCTCTGCAGTTCCCAATAAAAACCCAGCTCAGCTCTGTGTGTTACTGCCCCAGGGATACCAGGGACACCTCACGCTTCCCAGGGCAGGTGTGCTGCTGCTGCTACAGGGTCTGCAAAAATCCAGCATCTCTGTCCAGTCTGCTCCTTCACACAGGCTTGTATTTTCCCTCAAAACCAAAATGGCCATAAAATGACTCCTGAAAGGCAAGTTTAAGCTGAAATGCCTGTGAAAAGATGGCAGCCACAGAAAATACCAGCTATCAGCAAGGCAGGGTGCAGCCAAATCCAGCTCCATCCACAGGGCAGGGTAACTTCCTCCCTGCAACCCTCCAAAAAAGCCTCACAGATTATTTTGTGTGCTGAGGTGGTGGCATCAGCACTCCAAAGCAGCTCCTCCTCTCTGCTCTGTGCTAATACACCCCCATGCTTCTCTTAGAAAAATAAACAGGATTAGAAAATATCTTAACCAGAACATTTAAAACCCACTCAGTTTTCCAACTTTTACTTCACACTGTTTTTCCCTTTGTCCACAGTAGCAAGCACACGTACCCACCTCAAAGGCTACATAATCAGCTTATGTCATTCTCCCATTTTACAACTGAGGAAACAGATGCTTGGGAGAAAGCACGATTTGCTCATTGTCACACATCAAATCTAGGGAAAAACCAGGAATCAGAATCCAGGCTCTCGGATCCAGGGCTGGAGCCCCCTTCTCTGAGCCACACAGCCTCGGTGAGCTGTTTTACAACTGGTTCAAGCACAAAGCCCAGCCTTGATGGGAGAAAATGCCAGTGATCTGGCATCCAACAGGAGAGGCTGAAAGCAGATACACACCCCTACGCTGCCAGGATGGTGTCATTAACAGAAAGTGGTATAAATCTGCACAAAGAAAATCGTGTTTCTGTCCCCCTGTGCTGTAGCTCTGCTGAACAGGAACTAATGGCTGTAACTGGGGCAAAGCACAAGCATAAATAAGGCCCAAAGAAAACCAGGGAGATCATGTTATGGAGGTGTGAATAATTTACTCCAAGTAATGCTTTGGTGCGAGGAGAAAAAGCTTCCGAGAGAGATCTCCACTTTTTGTCTCTTGCTCTAATCTATGGAAACAAAAGGCAGGAGAGCAGTGGAGCACCAGAGCATACTGGGGCCTGTTCCCAGGAGAAGCCAGCACAGGGAGGGGGGCTGGCCATCCCATCCTGCCAGCTGCCACCACGGCCCTGCCACCGGCTGTCAGCACCGGGCAGCCCTGCTGTGCCAGCCACACCTGGGCAGGGCCAGGCAAAACCAGCTCACACCTGACCCCAAACACACCCACAGCACTGCCCTGTTCTCTGCATGCCTGGCACTCACTTCATGCCTTGAACTTTCCCCGTGGGCACAGGGCTTGCTGCTAACCCAGAGTGTACCAGGCTATTCTGGAGCACCAGGGGATTACAGTGCTGGTGCACCACCGGATTAAGAGCAGGCTGCTCTCAAAACACAACAACTGTCTGCTACTGCTGCTAATCTAAAAAACAAAAAGCACCGAGGGAATCAATAATGGAAGGATAACTTCAAGGTGAGGGAGATTCAATTTTGTGTTTTCAAGTGTTTTGTTGTAATGCAACATGCCATGATTTTTATTTATTCATTTCAATGAAAACACCGTCTGACAGAGTTACTGTGCTGTGAGCTGAGGCCCTACATAAGCATAATCTGCATTTACTTTGTTGAGAAGTGCTTTTAAATCTCTGTATTACCAGGGCTCCATGGACTTGGAGGTTTCTGGTTTATAAAGTCTCTCTGTGAGAAACAGCACCTGCTCAGCTCAACTGTTTGTCCTTCTGAGTCCAAGGTCTGAACCCCAATTTCAGAGGGTTTATCCAGCCTGGGCTCCTACACAACCTAGTGCAAAAAAACCTTCACCTTCCTCATTTCAAAGCAAATAAAACCAGCACATACAGACCAGTCTGTGATCTAGCTCAGTGAAGAGGAGGAGCAGCACAGACTTGACCACAGGACAGAGCATTAGAAATCTTTTCTATAGCAGTTCACTTCCCTGTGGCTCTGGGCAGACCACTTAACTTTCCTCACAGTTACCCACTTGCACAAGAATAATTATACACAGTTTCTTTCCTTGCTGAAAAGCAACTTGCTGTATTACAGCACTTAAAAGGAAGGGATGGAGGTCAGGCATAATTATGAAACCTTTCTGAACTCTTTAGAACAGTCCAGTGTGTAGTGTCTACCTTGCCATTCCCAGCTCCAAACCCTGCCACTGTGACTTGGGAGCAGCACTTGCTATCAGTCTGCTAAAGACAGCAATGACATTTTCATTAGCAGAAAAACCCTGAGCATACTGGAAATGTAGCACTGCATGGAGCACCCCACACAGGAACCACTCAATATACTCAGGTACCTGTCTATCATAAGCAAATCTATTCTATCCCCTGAGGAAGAGGGGGGCAAAAAAAGAGACATGGCTCCTTCACTGTGCCAGAGGGCATATTTTCTATATCCATCAGGTTTAACATACAGTTAGAGCCATCCTGTTAAAATTTTAGCAATGGGAATGTTCAAAGCTGCAGGCTACAGAGAAAGCACGTCTCTGATAGCCCAGGATCTTCTCCCAATTACTCTTTGTCAGCTCACTCTCAACATCCATATCTCACTGAAGGTCAACTGTGGTTGAAAACATCCAGTACAGACTCATTCATGATAAGAGTAAAAATAATGAAGACATATCCACCCTGAAAAACAGCACATGTTCAAATCTAGCAGGAAACCCAAACAGGCTCCCTTCTGATTTCAGCTGGCAGGACAAATGTCCCAGTTGAGAGAGACAAGCAAAAGAAAAGAGAAAAAGAGATTGTGTGCTTTTCCAGCAGCCTGTGATTGCTGTCATGTCATCATTCCCCTGAGTGTTTGCCCTCCTGGGAGAGATCTGAGAAAGAACAGCCTCACACACTGCCTGGGAGGACACGGCCTGGAAATTCATTCTGGGCCTGAGGAATGGGGGAGGAAGCCACGGCCATCATCTTCCACCTCATTTACAGCTGCACTCACATTTTTATTTAGGGAGCAGGAAGACTCCAGGTTTCAGCTGTGCCTCCACAGAGGTGGGGTTTTTTTCCTGTTTGAAGTTTTGTGAGTGGAGACATTTAGAAAACAGAAATACAAGCACAATATAAATTGCTACAGCAGCGTACAAGTATCAGGACAGAGGTATCAAAACACAATCACACAAATACACTTGCAGGAACAGACAGTGTCTTGAAAGTCACTCTGAATTTAACAGCCTTCATGTCAAGCAAATAAATACTACGTCATAAAAACACAGTGTGAAAAGTCTAAAGATACCCTTAAAATCCAGCTGCTGATTAACTCTGTTTTCTGTGTTCCCCAACAACATTCATTATCAAGACAGTAATTTATTTTTTTTTTCTTTACACAGGAGAACAGAATCTCCATGAATTCTGTGAAAACTACTCCCTTGTGAATCCCAGAGACTGTGGGCAGTGTCCTGCACTCTCTCTGATCCATGTCCTCCTCTACTGATAATCACTTTCTTAACTTCAGAGATCCACCAGAACCACTCTACCAGAAGCTGTGCAAGGAAAGAAAGCAGCACAGCTGGAGGGAAAAAATAGACAGTTCTAGCACCCAGAAGTAAAGGCAGAAAACAGACATTAAGAACAAATTTAAAATAAATTTCCAGTCAAGGAAATTATTTTTTAAAAGTAGGAGAAACATTTAGATTATTCAAGAGAAATTTCTAAAAATGAATACAAGGATGTGAAGAGTTTTTTTCTTAAACCAAGAAGGACAGAAGACAATTAAATCTACTGAGGGGTTTGAGGAGAAGTTAAGTACTTTGCCTCATTACTCTTTAAGGAGAATAATGGGAAATTCTTTGTCAAGGGATACTCCCTCATGGGAAATCAAGAAATTGCTTGCAGATAGAGAAGTCTCTAAGGAATTGACAATTTAAGAACCTTTGCAGCTCTGAAGAAAAGCTTAAAACAAAGAGGTAGGGTTTGGAACACCAGTGTCTTTAGGATACCCCATCCTTAGCAAGTGAACAATATCCAGATACAAACTCCACAGTTTAACTCAAGGATTACACTTCATAGAGATTTGAGTCAAGAGGCTGCACACAGACCAGTTTAAAGAAAAGAAAAGCAAGTATTAGAAACAGTGTTACTCACACACAACAAAGCAATGCAGTTTTGTCAAGGTAAATAATGTACTTTTACTCCTTTGTATTTGGTAAATGTCAAAGTGAAAGATCCAGCACTACAGCAGATCTGGTCTTTCCAGCCACACCCCCCACTAAAATAATTAAAGGTTAAAATTCTGCCAAGAAACAAAAAACAAAGTCCCAAGTTTCTGACAAAACAAAAGTATATCTCTTTCTCTGCTACCAGCTGAAGCCACCACAGGTCACAAGACCCCGACCAAGTCACCATCAAACCCTTTTCCAACCAGCCAGGCTCCCTTTTCCTGCAGCCTGTGGAGCTGGAGCTCTTTGGTCATGCAGAACAGCCCTGCTCCCTCTAGACAGTGGCCATCTACAGCTCCCAGTGAGCTCTTCTGTGACTGGAATATCTCCCAGCTAACTGGACTGAGGCACATTTTGTGGGGATCACCAAACCATTATCAGTAATTATGGAGCTGGGCTGGAATTCACACTGGTGATTGAGCTGGAAAAGGTCCCATCTCAATATCCTGAACTGTCCACTCTCCACATCTAATTTGTTCTGAAATTACACATTGCTGATCTGGCACCTCTGCCCTGCCTGCAGGACCAGCCTCTTTCCGTGCCAGTGGCTTACACAACAGGAGATTGTTCCTTATTTTCCAAAGAATGCAGTTATCAGTTTCATCTGCAGTTTCAACTGCTTTCTGAAAAGCTGATCCAAAGGGCTAATTCATCCTTTCCTCCTCTAGGATGATCTTGGGAGAAAAATTCCTCAGCACACAGAATTTCTGCTTAACTAACTTTTCTGACCAGGATTTCAGAGCCAAAATGTGAAGCACCTAAATGCCCAATGACCCCAGGAATTCCCCCTGGCCTAGCTACACAGATTATTAGCTCCCTTAAATTATTCTTGGTCAGTAAAACTCACTGGAGAGTGACACACACTCGTAACTTCCTCAACTCTTTCTAAGAATTGTGCTGTAGGTGAACATTTCCCTCCTCTGTCCAGAGCCTGGGGCAGTGCCAGCCAGGCCAGGTTCACTCCAAGTGGCCTCAGGGAGCAGGAGGCACAGAAATACTTTAGTCCTCCTCCACACTTAGCACCTATCAGTTAAGATTTAGCTGGTGCTTGTGCTATTTTCAGTTATTCTGTGCTTCAAAGCAGAGGGAACATGGCCCACCAGCATCTTCCATCTAAAGGAGGAAAAAGAGGGCAGTTCAGCACAGCAGCATTTGGATTGGCACACATTGATGCAAAGCTCCCACCACTGCCAAGGTAATGCCTCAGGCACATCTGCCTGTCTCTCCTCTGGTCCATTTTCAGCTCTTGTTGTAAAGATTTCTTTGACCTCCCTGTCCCTGGGTTACAGATCATGGAGATTTGTGTAGGTGTTTTCTTGGGTTTGTTTTTCTGCAGAACTAGAACTCAGTCACCAGAGAATTACAGGAGAATTTAAGGAAAAGAGCAGAGAAAGAAGGAAGGTTTAGTGTCCACAATGTGTTCTCTAAGGGAGCTGCTTTACAAAAGGACAAAATATCCACCCCAGCAGAGCACATCTGCAGTACACACATTTCTGGCTACTGAGGTACTGTGCTGAACATGGCAGCAAATCCTCAACTGTTTGGCAGATCATCCCAACACAAACATTACTGAAACCAAGGAACAAACACATCCAAAAATTATTTTTCTGGGATCCATTTGCTAAGGGAACATTCAATAAATACAATTTGAAGTAGGTTGGTACTTCATGGAAATGCTTAAAAATCAAAAATCTTTCCCCACCCCAAAATAAAGAAACAATTTATTACAATTTCTTCAGTTCCATTTCTAATCTGCTTTGCAGAAACCAAAGCAGCAGCTAGCCTGAGGTGCCAGCATCAGTTCAGAATCTGCACTCAAAGGATTCACTCACCAATTACCATTGATTCTTTCTGGTACTCTTTGCTGAGGTGGCAGCGCTGGGTCACACAGGACACGTATCTCTCCAGAACATACCAGCACATTTCATAGTAGAAAGGATAGCGGAATTTGGCGTGCACCTGCAAGCAAGAGCAACACTGTCAGCCCGGGGGGAGGCAGAGAAGTTTGCAGCACAAGGGGCAGTCATCATTGTCATCGTGTTATCAAGAGCACAAACAGTGTGGGGAGGGGGTGGGGAGAGGGTGGGAGCAGGGAGCTGAATGCCTCCAGCATACGGAATGAGGAGCCAGCCTGCCTGCCACCACAGCATCATTTCTTGGTTCACTAATTTGTATCCTCTTGGGGTGGTGGGAGAGGAGAGGGTTTGTGTTCTTGTGAAATCGTGAAACTGATGGATGGCCCCTACAGAATTATTTACCTGCTGTATAAACATAGGGTGGTCACATACAGATGTTAGTCACTTAAAACTTAAAATAAAGGCGTGGGTTTTTATCTCCTAAGCACTACTACAGGATTTTTTTCAAAATGGCAACATTTACCTAAAATGAGTCAAGCAGGAAATTCATCTTTTTCATTTGTGGTTGTCTCAACAATTTGATTAAAGAAATGAACACACAAATTCTTGATAACTACACATTAAAGTAAAAATCCCTTATGTGGTTTACCCTTAGGTAGTAAGTTAGCTTTTGCCACAAACAGAATAAGAATAGAAAAGCAGGATTTTGACAAAAGATCCTGTCAAGCTGTGTACTTTTTCTTACATCTCAAACCTGTTGTTCTCATATAAAAAGCTGAATTTTCCAACACCAGTTATTTGTGAGAGTATTTCAGATACAAAAGAAAACAAAGAGGGTTTCCTTCCTTTCCAACATAGTTTTCTATCTGTAGAAGGTCACTGTACCACAGAAGGATCTGAGAAGCTCCTAAAATGCTGTAAGATATGTGTATTTGTTGAGATTTGTTAAAAATGGATGCCATGCATCTTGCATGCACTTGCACTTACACTGTGCACCTCTTTCTCCTGGTGGCACAGAAATCTGCATTTTGCAGGCTCACGTGCATGCACTGCCCTGGGATTACAGGAGCTGCTTCAAAACACTCTCTGCATATTCACTGCTCCCTAAGCCCAAGGTGAGCACCCACCTTCAGTGAAAAGCTGGACTGCACCAGAAAGGAGCAATATCTCAGAAAAAAACCCAAAACATCACCTACCACAGATCAGCCAAAAGCCCAAAGCCTAAAGAAAACCACTAACCCAGCACCTGCAAACTCAGGCTCAGCCCTGCAGAGCAGGCACTGCCCAAACACCTGCACGGGGATCAAAGCATCCACCTGAGCACAGCAGTGACTTACTGGAATGCCCAGAGCTGAAAACTGTCCCCAAGGTGGACAGCCAAAGAACTTGCCTCTGTTCCCAGGGCACAGGAAATGCAAACACTCTTAGCAGTAAAACACAGTGTAACAAAGGGAAAATATACTGCATTGTCTCACTAGATGTATCACAGTGTAGGATTAAATACTCCATGGCAATTCCCAGAAGTTAAAATCCCTTAAATTCAACACAAATACAGCTGGAAAGTCTGAATTGCTTGCTGCTACAGGTCATGCATCCAGCACTGCTGCACCTCTCCAAATGTTTCCCTGTGTGGATTCTTACAAAGCACACATACCAAAAAAGAAGGGAAAAAAAGAAAAGGAAAAACAACAACAAAAAAAACCAACCAGCCAAACAACAACCCCCTAAATGTGAGAACATTTAACCCCAGGGCCTTCTTGCATTGAAAAAAAATTTTTCCTTTAGTTTAGTTATTTGTCACAGAGAAGAGATCAAGTCACTTATGACTATTAGGGAACACAGGGGAAATTATCCATGCTAAAATATATGCTAATAAAGGAACTCAAATTTTTCCAAGAGAGCACTGCAGGAAACAAAATTTGCAAAGAATTGACTTACAAACAGGAAGCCGCCTTCCACCCCTCAGCCTTCAAAAGGTTTTCAGCCACATGCCTGGGAATATTAAAGACATCATTGCTCAACATTTGTTGACAGATTCTGAGCTTCACCAAATTTAGTTGTTACCAATGTTAATTCAATGTGAAAGACAAGGCAGTAATGCATGCAGTGCTCCCATTATGTATATCAATCTTTAATATTCAATTTGAGTTCCTAATTGCCTCGCTATCAATGTTCCAACCCACAGCAAATCCCTCCATGCTCTCTAATCCACTGTTTGCCCAAGAAGGCTTTGCTTTTACAGCCCTTCAGAAGGAAGAGCTCTCTCTACCATCTGCAGACAGAGATACTGGGCAGAGATCTACAGGGCCTTCTGCCAGTAAAGAGATTTGAACAGTGCTTTAAAAACTTTTAAAGTTTGCCTTCTGGAAAAGTATAGAGGAATATGCTCTTTATGATATCCCTGAACATTTATCAATTATAATGGATGTGAACTGCATTATGTGCATGTCCATACTCTTTCCATTGTACACTCATAGGCAAATGAACTCTTATGGGCAGGGGAGGAGGAAGAAGAGAAAGATGGAAAAAAAAATAAAAATGTTCTGTGATGAGTTCCAAGTGTAGTATCTGATACAGACACTGCCAGAGGACTAAATTCCCCACCAGCAGGGAAATACACTGGATCATCTAATAGGCATTTCCAGCTCTAACTTCTGTGATTAATAATTTACAATCCACTGAAAAAAAAAATTAATTATTCCTGTACAGCAAGAAAAAAATCCTCTCTGGAATATGATCCATTCCTTCAGCTCAAAGTGAAATTATTTCAGAGATTTATATACCCCTTCAAAAACAAAAACCCTAAGCAAGACACACGTTTTCCAGTAAAAAAAGTAATAATCTCTTCAACAATGCCCATTAAAATCATTACAAACTCCACTTGTGTTTAATCAATCTAATCACAACACTGAAAAGCAATTTATGATTATTTACAAAATAATTAATCTAGCCACTTAATACGTTATTCCAGAAAACCAAGTGAATAGCAAACATCATCATCTGTGAGTGACCACCTTACGTATATATTCAGAGTGTTCCCACCACCTGCCAATTTTTTGAGGCAGTTAAATTTAGATGAATTGGGGGTAAGTTTGACACATCCTTCCTCTTCAATACTAGAGAGCTGTGCCACCCCTGTGCCAAAGGATGAATCCCTGCATGGCATCCTGCTCTGCAGCTCCTCAAGCTGGGCTTGCAGAGACCTAAACAGCTTGGCCTGTTTGACTGGCTGCTAATTGGCCTCCAGGAAAGCCAGGCTGCAAAATGAGAACTCCACGAACTGTAAGGCTGGAGAATATTTGTTTACCTCAATTGCACATTAGGAGCTGTTTCCAACAATAGACATGTTTTTTATTACTCCTTAAAACTATTTTTAAATGGCTACAACCCTCTTAAAAAGTCTCCCAGGGGTATGAGGAATTAAGCTAGAATAAGCATGACAAGTATATAAACTAGGCAATTTTATCAGGCTGTAAATCAGCATTACCATTTCAACCCTGTATTTATTCTTGTCTGAGCTAAGACAATAACAACTACACCTAGCATAAAAATGACTTTGAACATCAGCAATCAAAGATGATTAAACATTACATAGCAGGTTTAAACACAGTGAAACCTCCATAAAATTGCTCTGTGCAAAATGAAGAGGGGAAGCACACCTGTATTACACTTTGATTTGAGTGTGGCAAATTACTTTGTCAATCACATCATGTAATTTACTTCTGTGCCATACACAATGGAAAGATCAATACTGATGAGAAACTCATTTGCAGTATGCTCACACTGGCAAATTTGGGTGAACTACACTGTACTGAGTCTGCCAGACCAGCCAGTGTATGAATGGAATTATTTCAACAAAGAAATTACAAAATTTGATTGACAAAGCAAATAACGTAGTACACACCAGAATCCTGTTTTGGAACCATTTCCCCTCCAAGACTCCTGTATGATATTTTTAGTTGGGGAGGGGGGGGAGTGTTATTATTTCTAAATCACAGTATTGATTTTCCTGCCTTTTATCAAACTTCTGTATGCCTCAGCTTCACAGCTCCTATTTTGTTTCTGTCCAGAAATTCTTGCTATTCTTCAGCTGTTCACACAGTTCTGATTTTATACATCTGCCCACGAGCACAAGTTTGTGAGCACAGGTACAGCCTGTGCGTAACACGTTGCCAGCACCCAGCAACATCCAAGTGCTGAAATTGCTTCTGTGAAGTCGTGGATATTCTGAGCTGTTGGCTTTCTTTGGTCTTTTTTAAAGCACTCCAATATTTTGGCGAGGAAAATGATAAAGAACTACAGAGACTTCAAGGAAAATTTAAACAAAAAATGACAAGAACAAAGGTCTGATTTGGGATTTCCAAATGTTGCAGCATCCCTTTCCCAATCAATGGTGACAGGACATTTTTCAAGATGCAGATACCCAACTCCCAGAACCTCCTCACAGGATCAGGATGCCAGTAATTTTTAAAAGGCATTTCAGTGTAACTGACTGGTTAGTTCCTAGAAGTTACCAAAATATTTCACTTCTATAAGGAGTTTTGCCTGCTGGCATAAAAAGCTTAGAAAATCAAGGCTGCACCCAGCTTCCCAAAGGAGAAAGGCCTGACATGAAGCACAACTGAGCAGCTACAACCCAAGGTGTGTGATCTTGGGTAGCCCAAGCCCTGTGTGAACAAAGTATCAGTTTTTATACAGCTTAAGGAAAAATGAGCATTTCCTGCTCAACTTCCCCAAAGACTTCAATGGAAATAATTAATTTCTGCCATTGATCCTCCCTCCCAGCCTCCCCTTCTCTATTCTCCATGTGAGCTGCTTGTGCAAACATCCTCCCCAGCAACAACACACCCTCCCCTGCACACCTGCAGTGCACTCCCAGCATGTACTGCTGGTTCTTATTTACAGTCACTCTGGAAACCTTCCTGTGCCCAGCACCTCTGCCAGCCTGTGGGGAGCCCCTTCCTGCTTCTGTCACTGTAACTTTCCTGTCCAAGTCCCTCTGCACTTCCTCAACACACTTGACAGCCTCACCTGTCCAAAGCCAGGCTGAATCCACTCCGGCCTCTACCTCTTCTTCTGCTCTCTGCCACACTCCTCTGTTCTAAGCCCCCCTAAATTTCAACTTTTATCTTCATCTCTCTTCCACTAAGAATTCATTTTTCTGCTTCTCTTCATTACAGTCACTCCAGGAAACCGACTGCTCCCACCACTGCTTTGCAATGTGAAGATTACCAGGCCCTGTACCCGCTGGGAAGCCAGGGAGGCTGGGGGGAGGACACCTCACTCCCACTGAGTCAGAGATGTGCTTCAAAACAATTTGTATTTGCTTCAGGCCTGTGCACTCTCTCTGCAAAGAAAGCAATTTAGGGTAAAAGCCAACTTGGATCAAGATTTGTGCCCTCTTGTAGGGGTGAGCAACAGTGAACTGCACTGATGCCCACAACACACCATTTAAAGACTTTTTAGTGAAGAAGAATTGCAATTTCCTGCCATTTTGCCAGCCCAAATCTCCATTAACACCAGAGCTGGCACCTGTGTCAGTGGTTTGTCAGCACTGCCTCAGAGTGAGGCCTCCAAAATAGTCCCCATCTGGATTGCACATCCCTCTGGTCCATTTTTATATCAGAATGCCACAATGGCCTTGCACAGGCCACTTAGCAGCCTGCTAAAGCAGAGTCACTTCCTTCAGATCCTGCTGCTCTTTGAAACTCAAAGGATATGATGAGTAGGTGCTCTGTTTATTAACTAAAGATAAAATTGTCACTCCCAAAAAGAGGGGGCCCAGTTAACCTCCAGTAAACTCCTCCTGAGTACCTTTCCCTCAGGTAGGTGCTGCAGCCAGATGAACATCACAATGTTCAGATCAATGTCCCACCTCAGACTCTGTTCCAAGAAATTCCTGCATGGTATCAAATCACTGCAGTGACTGCCAATTACAGAAGATGTCATTTCATACACAACTTCTGCACAGCTTTGTCAGTTCAGCTGTGGGCAGCAGAACCAGCCCAGTGCCATCAGTTCTCCAGGATCAGGTATCCACCCCAGGTGTGCACAGAGGGGTGGTAAGCAAAGGGTTACCAGAAACACTGGTACAGAGGTCTGTAAAGTGCAATATGTTTCTGTGCAAAAGGGAAGGTGTTTTATGAAAATCTAACAGGCAGACAAAAGACACAGAAGGGACACATCTGTGGGAAGCACATGAGTAAATCCCACTAAAAATAACCAACATTTGAAAGTCTCATTACTTCATGTTTACCTCTTGTTTCAACGACTCTGACACCGAGATCCCGTCAGTTGTTGTTTGTCAGAAGGGAACACGAGGGAGAGACTATGACAGATCACAGCCACAAAGAACTGCTCAGTTAAAAAGAAAATCAAGTATCCTTACCCTTGTTCTGTCCTCAATTTCATAGATGCGAAGCTGCATGGGAACATTAAAGCTATGCAGGATATTTCCACCAAACACCAGAGAATCTACTGGAGTATAAACAGCGTGTATCCACCCTGGAGAGGGAAAGCAAAGAACTGAGAATGCCTCGTGCTACGCAGCATCACAGAGAAATTTATAATCAAATCTTAACAACCCCCTGAACCCCACTGTGCAGGGGATGAGAGGTTAAAGCAGTGAAAGGTTAAATGGGATGCTCACAGCCACACTTCAGGACTGCTCATAGCAGAAGGGCACCTTGTGACGTGCAGTCTTACAACCCTCTGTAAATCAGTTCTTCTATTTATTCACCCAACACTTAAAATGTTTATTGAGCACACGCAAGTTTATGACTCAACCACATCCATGACTAAGAAGTAAATTCAGTCTGTTCCATACACTTGGCTCCCAGACTGGCACCTCCAGCATGGCTGCAAACCATGTCAGCAGTGGTGGTGGGCCAAGGGGTGGGGAACTGGACTAAGGCACACCAAACTTCCTTCACACCTTCAGACGTAAAAGATTTCAATTATTACTGGCCTCCTCCAGAGGTCAAAGTTTCATCATCTACAATCAACTTTCTGAAGTGACTGAGAAATCATTTTCACTGCAAGCCTCAAGTTAAGGGATTTAACATTTCTGGTACTGGAGCTGATGAGACTGTTCTGACCCAATCCTGCAAGGGACTGAATTAATTTCACAGGCTCCAAAGAATCTTCTATCACAACGAAAACCCAGGCACAGCAATTCAGGCAGCCACACACCAGCTCTTCTGCCTCTGCATTGTTTGCTTGGTCTGTCAGGAGCTGAAGCTCTGGCTATGCAAGACTGTAGCCTCTGATCTCTGCAGTGAAAAAGGAATTGATCCTGCTAATGATCTGGGACCCACAGAGACCTGACACTTTTTTCCTCTTCTTTTTTAATGAAAAGCATTACAATTTATAAACCAGCAGACAGCAAAGCAACATGGGGGGCAGTCAATTTTCTCCTGACTGTGCAGTACTTTCCATTAAAGCTGTGGTAGCTTTCCCTCACTTCCAGATCAGTGAGGGAGCAGGAAAATGCCATTCAACCTAGAGAGTTTTCCAGCCAGCAGCCACAAAAGTGCTCCTCCACAACAATTTCTCAACCATAAAGGCCTGCAAAGCTCTGTCTGGGAAGTCCTTGAGCCACAGCAGATGGCAGGACTAGAGCTTTCATTTAAGGGCATGTTGGTAGGAGAGTGATAGGAAGGAAAAGAAATCAGCACTAGAATTTTCCCCCTGGAAACACTCATCACTCTGGACACATTTTTCTGAATTTCAGAGTCACAGAATGGCAGAGGCTGGAAGGGACCTCTGGAGGTCCAAGCCCCATGACCAGCCAGAGCCAGCTGCACAGAACTGTGTCCAGATGGTTCCTCAATATCTCCTGGGATTACAATTCCACAGCCCCTCTGGGCAACCTGTTCCAGGTTTCAGTCAATTCACAGCTCTGACTCCACACTAAATGTGATGCACATAAACCCAGCGGGTGGCTCGTGGCTCTGGCAGCTCTCAGAATTATTCCATCTTTCCTTCTCTGGTCAGTACAATTTCAGTTACAGTGATCCAGCCTCTTTATTACTTCCAAATCAAGAACAATCAACTAGAGAGGAATTTTTTTTCTCATGTAAGGGTAGGGTGGCAACTACACACATCAACACTAGAAATACTTCACAGCTGAAGTAGTCCAGCACCTCACAAGAAATACATCCATCTGTACAAAGAGCAAACTTCTAGAAAAACAAATGATCCTCATCCTAGTCTTTGGGAAGGGAAACAGATCCAAGGTCAAGAAATCTGGGGCCACTGCTTCCACTGGGTAGACAAAGATTTCTGTGGCTGGGGGAAAGAATGGAAACCATGTGCTGAGGCAAATCTGGGTCCCCAAAGCCACCTTATGGGCTGGGTGCTGAAACACAGGGCTGGTTTGCATGACAATCCACCTCAATGGTCAGGTTTAGAGATGAACAAACTGAAACTTGAAAAAGTGAAACGACTTCCATGGCCCCACAGCTGAGTGGTGGCAGAAGACAGCTCAGAACCAGGCAGGTACCAGCAGAACACTGAGGAGCCCTCAGCACCACTTCCCACAGCAGCTCTCTCAGCACAGGTGTCAATGTCCAACCTTAGTGCAGCTGTTATTTTAGGGAAATGATCAACATCATTCAAAATACAATTTGTTATCAAATATTTACAATGTAATTAAAAGGAATAACTGAGCTGATTCTTGTCCTATTTGAAAGGTTAAAGAGAGGCATCCCTTCATTTAATAATCAATAAAATTAAATCCCATCAACGTTGTTCTCTGAGTGGGTGCTTCCACTGAAACCACACAAGTAGTCTTCTCCTATAAATGATATTTCCTGATTTTCACAGCAGAGTGCAGCCAGTTTCATTGTTTCCTGGTCTTTGGGTCTCTCATCACACCTTCCCTGCCTTCTCAACTCTAACCCCATGAGATGCCAAAGGTTTTTATGTTAATAACTGCTAGACTTTCTTAGTAGTAGTCCAAATATTTTTGGGAGAAATGTGGAAGGATCTATCACTGGCTTGAGCCAATGCTCCAACAAATGGTGTTTCAGATATGACAAACCATCAACAGAAAGAATAACAAACACAAATACAGTTTCTAACATCTATTCTTGCAGAGCTGGTACAGTGCAAGCTGAAAATCTTCTGTAAAGTATCTGAAACAACCTCTGGTTCTGTGGAGAAGGTCTTTAATTCCCTATTGCATTTATAATCCAGGACTAAACATCTTACAAGCAATTAGTACCTTCAGCTCCCAGCTGCTGAATTAACTGAACACTAGGGCCTTCAAGACCTAAGTATTTCTAATAACAAGACTGAAAATATTGCTGTTAATGACACAGTTGTCAGTAGCAAACCCCTTTAATAACACAGCACTAAAATCCATCAGGATTGGGAAAATAAAAATAAATGAGAGATTAAACAACAAAGTCACCAGCTATAAAGTCCTGGGCAGTCAAGTCCCTACCCCTGCCAAGGCAGGGATGATTTCCAGGCAGAGCTCTGAGGCAGGTACAGATGATGCCTGTGGGTACCATCCCCTCACTGCTGAAGCACTGAGCTGGGCACACAGCTCAGTCCTGGGGAATCCCAGATTTCCTGCAGTTCATGTGCTCCCACAGGCAGCATCCAGCTCAGCCCCTCTGCAGGACACAGCCCTGGCAGAGGAGTCACCTGCGCATAAAACAGATTTTGGCCACTCAGCTGTGCAGCATTTCAGTCACACTGCATCCCAAAATAGCTCCCACTTGCCTGAGGAACGTACGTGCATAATTGAAACTGCAGAGACACCAGCACCAAGAGGTGGATTCCAGGGACACAGGACAGAACGGGCAAGGTTAGACAAAAAAGATGGGAAAACTGACAAGGTACAAAATCCCAGCAAGATTGGCACAGATGTTAGAGAGGGGAAAAAAACCCAACATGAAAATCTCTTGTTCAAATATTAACCAGAGAAAAACTGGAGGTCAGCACCAGAAAAGTAGAAGTAGGAGGAAAAAGAGATGAGCAGAAAACAGGAAACAGTTTCCATCAGGGTAATGTATTGTGGAAATGAGCTCTGAGAAAAGAGAAGCTTGGATGGCACATTCAATCCATTCCCACAGCTTAGCTACAGCACGACTCAGAAATAAACTGAGAAGGATGAATGTTCACTGTGACCATTTGCAAACAAAAACACCCATCCTGTCAACTCCCCAATTACCACAGTTTTTAAAGGGGAAGACAAACCTCCAGAACAGGAGGTGCTGCACATATGGTTAAGACAAAAGGACAGCCAAGGGATTTGCTTTAATGTCACCCACCACAGCCCTGCCTCCCCTTCACCTGTGCCATTATGTTTTGAAGGTCTGTTGACATTTTAGATCATGTCACCTGTGCTGAACAGCCTGTCATGTCTGCTCCTGTGTGTGTGACTTCCAGCTCTCACAGCACAAACTTTCCACAGTCTCCAACACCAGCACCTCTGGAGTGAGTTCATCAGTTCTCAGTGACTGCTTTGTGCTGTTCACACAAATCCTGCTACAGCTGCACAACCCTCTGTGTTTCACAGCTTTGTGTGACACAGGACATAACATCTCACCTCTTGGTAATTGTCTCAAAAACAGAGAAAAATGCCAAAAAATTAATTTTATCCTTAATGCTAAAAAAAGCACTGGAATAATATCAGAACAACTGGAATAAGGATTGAAAAAGTCAAAGGTCAGTGGAATAAGAAATAGTTAATTTCTGTCTAAAAGCCACAAACAAAAGCACCTGCAAAAGCACCTGAAGCTACAATTACATCCTACAGATGAGAGGAGGACTTTGGCTGTGTGGCTTTGAGGAGCAGGAAGGTTCTTCCCTGTGGGTGACCATTCCCAAAGCAGCAGTGAAGGTGGAACCAGCCCGGCCTCGGGGCAGCTGGAGAGGCCCTGGCACTGCCCAGCCCTGCCCAGGACAGGCTCAGCACATGGGATGAAAGAATTTGGGAGTACAGACCCTGCACAGTCACTGCTCACAGCCCTCATGTCAAGCCTCAACAGGAGACCATCCACTTCTGGTTTTTCTGAAGTTGATGGTTTTTATTTGAGCTCCTGGTGATCAGTAAGTTCTTTATCCTTCCCAAAATCCTAGTGTATGAAGCCAAGCCAACACTGAGCAGGAATTCTATTCAGGAGACTCAGAAATGCTCTCAGCTGATTTACAGTTATGAATTATTCCACCACTCCTAAAACACACTTGAATATTTAGATGTTATCATCTCTAGTAAATCAAGAAGGTAAAATTAACAGTAACAAACATTTTTTCTGAACAGTTAAAAGAAAGATATGATCTCATTATCTTTTGAATTTTATAAAACAAGTATTATTAAACATTGCAAACTTGTAAGAAGATTTCAGTGGGCTGCAAATTCCTACTCAAGGATGCAATCATCCATCTGAGAATAATGAAAAAGAATATTAACTTATAAAGCTATGGGGCAAACAGCCTACAAGCTCCAAGCCAAAACCATGCTGCATCTGTTTCCATTAGTAACTGAACTGATATTTTGCCTTGTGATATAGAAATTTCCACACATTTTCCTGCAATTCTACAGCAACTTGGGGTGGAAAAGATGAAATATATATGTCTCAGAAATAAAAAGTGACTAAAGAGAAAACCTGAGAGTGGGCCCTGCCAGCAAATCTCAAAAGAAGAATGACTGCATCATAACAGTGCCCACAACCAAATCTATCAAGGAAAGATCATGTTTACATTTTTAAAGTCAAAAATTTACTAATCCTGCTCCAGTAGTACAAGTAATACAGCAACTCTCATACTAAAACTGTTTTCAAGAATGAGGCAGAGCTTGGCATTAGGTACAGAACCAAAAATCCACCATCACGCTGTCACCTTCAATCTTGAAAGCAGACACTCAAGGCAGAAAACACTCTTCTCTTTGATCCTCTCCACCAATCTTCTTCATGTGGTCCCTGAGCTTCCAGGCACAGAGATTCCATTAATGTCAATGGAAGCTCACAGAATGGGAAAAGCTAAACAGCAACCAAAAATAGTCAGACAGCTCTGCAGCCCTAGCACAACACCCTGCAAAAAATGTACCAGCCAGATTTTAATGCCTGTCACTCTCCCTGCTGTAAGGGCTGTGTGCCACCTTCTGACCCCATCACACAATAATCCATCAAACTCTCTCTGGCACAGCAGAGGTGACCCAGGACCACACATTCCTAATAGGCAAAATCCCTCTGATAACCACTGAGACAGCATCTGAAACACATCCCTGCAAACAGCTGCCTGCAGTCCACACACAACATCTCTTTCTGTCCACCCTCCTTCCCAAAAACACTCATGTGAGAAAGGTCATTATTTCTGCATTTGACTGGAGACAAGAACTATGGAGCACTCTCAGGTTACCACAATAATTAAGAGAGACTCTAATAGCACATTTCCATGCCAAAGGCCCTGAAGTGCAGTGCAGAGAACATAAGA
Source organism: Thryothorus ludovicianus (assembly GCA_013397245.1). Classification (NCBI taxonomy): domain Eukaryota; kingdom Metazoa; phylum Chordata; class Aves; order Passeriformes; family Certhiidae; genus Thryothorus; species Thryothorus ludovicianus. Next base: position 46,789 of record VZTB01015658.1, on the reverse strand, counting down.
AAAATAAAGTAAAACAAACAGCTTACTCCTCAGTGGAACACTGCCAGCTCCCAGGTGAAACACAACTGTTAAAAAACTGCAAGCAGCAACACGAGAAGTTTGAAGAAGAACCAGAAAGGAACATCACCCAGCTGACAGCAGGTTACCCTGTCTGGATTTTGATTGAAGGAATGTTGAATAAATCAGCCCTGCAGAAGTCTCCTGCAATATCTGACAGCAGCCCAACATCTCACCTCTTCCATGCACTCACATTAAAGCTACAGATTTGAAAAGCCTACAGGAAGATCAGAAGACCCACCCCAAGCCCACAGCTGCTCATGAGCCCAATGCCTCTGACAGAGGCTCAGAAAAAAGCTGTAAGAAAGAGAGGATGACAGAGCAACCCTTGGCAGCATCAGGCACCTCCTCCCAAGGGAACCAAAATCAGGATCCTTGCAAATTTTCTGAGACCAAGCACACTGCAAACCCTGGAACCAACTTGTATCCACAACAAGTGTGGCAACCACCTCGGAGGTCAGCAAAACTGGTCTTCACAAAAAAGGAAAAAAAATCAAGTTTATCCTTACTCTGGCAGACAACATCAGGGACAATCCAGGACTGTTTGGAGCTCACCTTTCCAAGACACTGATTGCTCTCTGACTTCACAACATTAACAGGCAAAAACACTGCAGGATGGATTTTCCACAAGATACTACAAGCTGGCTGCTTTTGTATGCACCAATTTCACATGTGTAAACTCCCCTGAATTCGAAGTACAAGTCTCTGTACCAGACATATGTACAGATGCATGAAAGAAAAGGTCATTTTTTGAAAGAGAGACCTGCCAAGAAACTAAGAGAAAAGCAAACAAGTTCAACATATTTCAAATTATGGCAAAAATCTTGCTTGTAGAGGACAACAAGCAAGAGGAGGAAGACAATATCCATGTCAGAGGTCCATCACTTAGAAGCAAAATTATATATTCAGGAAGACTAAGACTTAAAAGAGCAAATAGATTAAAAAAAGATGAATTTTAGTGTATGCTTAGTTTTGAGCTTGGGTTTAGTAACAACAGTGATATTTAGGAGGACATGAGAGGAACTAATGTGGTGTCCAGAGACCAAGAGAGAGGGAAATCAATGAATGCACCACTTGAGAAAACAAGTGCAAGGAGAGAAGTGAAAGACAATTTACAGAGAATAAAGACTGGAGTGGAGGGTGAAGGGCAAGACAAGGAGAGAGAAAGGTTCCAGTGAAGTTATGCAGTGATGTAAAAGGAGAAAATACTTACAAAGGGAGAAGCACTGAAGATAAAAACCCTGGTTAACTGGCATTAACTTAGTGAGCAATATTTCAAAAAGGCTGTAGAGGAACAGTCAGAAGGTAACAGAACAATTGGCCTGTAGAAACCAAAAACAAGTGTCCACAGAAATCCTGAGCTGTAGAAATCTGGAGGATGCTGCCCAAACATTCCCCTGAAAAGTCAGCACATGGTACAGAAGAAAACTATGGCAAAAATAGCACTGGACAAGCTTTAGATTTGGCTGTGACTGGTAAAATTTTGTTGTTTCCCTGCTGAGACAATAACTGAGCACTGAAATGATTTTTCTCTTCTGAATCATCACAATTTCCACCTGAAGCACACTTTATAAGAATGTCCCTTTTATTTGGCATGTGAGTCAGATAGGCAGCATCCCCTGTCCATTATCCCAGAGTGAGACATGTTACCTTGACCAGATTTCATTTGTGGTGAATGTTTATTATATGAAAACTTTACATATTTAACTGTGCCCATGGTAACTTACACAGTGTAAATATCCTGGGGCCACAGCATTTTTCCTGTGTAAGGAAAAGTTTGCTCTCATCCTGGGAGAACAACAGTTTGTGTTCTATAGAAAAAAAATTTAAACCATTCCCTGACACTGGTAGCAGTTACAGCCTCCTCCCCTCCTGAACCTTCAGCTGGTCTAAGATCTTGAATCTAATCTGGCCATAAACCTCAGAATGGCACAACGTGTGCATTTCTCAATCAACAATTACACTGACACCAGTTACATTAACAAAAAAGGCCAGGCTCCTGGTTGATTTTATCACTTTACCACAGACTTTAACAGAGTTATCATCCTTGACTCACCAGGAGCAATCAGTGAAGTGGGAGATGAGAACTTGTAACGGGGCATTGCTCGTGTGGAGCAGCCCCGTGGGGCCACCAGGGTTCAGCTGGGCTCCTACAGAGTGTTCCTCAGAATCCCAGATTACTCTCCCCCTCCCCATATTTAGAAAGAACACCTAAAATCCTGAAAAATGTACCTTGGCCCATAACAACTCACTGTGCTGACAACATTTGGCTCAATTCCTCCTTGATAGCACAGCTGGGATCACGCTCTCAGTGCTCTGCAGAGCTTCAAAACACCAGCAGAAATCTACTGGTTTAAACTTAATCCTGAAAGGATGATGGCAGTGATGGAGAGGAATATACCCTGAGGCCCTGGTGAGTATTACAATCATGTCTTCCCTAAGAATGATCCCCATTCTTGTCCAAGTGGTTTGTATTTTCGGGGATTTACTGGATCTACTGCTGATCCCAGATTCTCAGATAAACCTTCCACTTCCCAGCAGTCTGTGATCTCACTCCCTCATTTGTCTTCTTACAGTCTTCTCTACCTACTTCACCCTCACAGAGTAACAGCATTTCTAGGACTACTCCCAAAAGTTACTGGAAAGCAGGAGCAGAGCAGGATATTTTTGGGAAAGGTCCCTTGCTGAAATGTTCCCCATTCACAGCCCAGCTGAGCACTAATTCCCCCACACTTTCTGTGACCAAACCTGTAATTAGAAGGTATTTCCTCATGGATGAGTTGAGGCTGGTCAAGGGTTTATCAGGCTCAATTGAAAATACAGGACACACTGGTTTTACAGACACCCATAAACAGAATCTAAACACTAAGAACACTTCTAAAGCACATAAAAACCACTTTCAAACATTAACTAACATGATATGTGCACAAACCAGAGCAAAGAGGTCACAGGAATTGACCTGTTTTACACAGCTGTGCTCAATTCACTGACCTGGAACAGCCTTTAATTAGGCATTTCCATACTCTTAAAACAAAGGCAGAAATAATGTCCTTTCACACAAATAGGAGATTTGCAAATAAGTTTTCCAAACAAAATACAGCAGAGCAAAAACCCTTGAATCTAGGAGGTGCTTACAGAGAAATTATTCACAAATGCCTTTCAAATCTGGCATGGAGCCTAAAATGTCTGAGGTATTGGCATTTCTGTACTTGGGGCTTTCCTAAGAAAACAGAAACTACAGTCAAAAACCCATTTGGAATCACTTTGTGTCAGCCACCATGTTACAGCTGTGTCCTGTCCAAGCTCCCACAACCTGCAGTGTTCCAGCTGCTCAACATGACTAAACTGACAGATAGAAAGTCTTACTTGTAGGAGGCTTTTCACAGGAGGATGGAGATAAATAGAAGATGCAGTAATGGGATCTAAGCAAACAGCACAGCCACACTCAAACACCCAGTTCAAACAGTAACAGCACATTCTGACCTGTTTCAAGGCAAGATCTAATTCCTTTAACAGATTAACTCCTCCACCCTCAAAGCCATTTTGCCTGTCATCTCCCAGGCTGATTCTTACCAAATACTTACAAATGTGCACATTTGTGGCCTTCAGCTGATCCTAACAACACTCCCCAGATGAGAAGAACATTGTCCCTGTCTCTGCATGACCTGCATTCTCTCTGCCTCTAGGGTTAAAAAATAATAATCCTATCTCCACAGAGTAATTAATTACAGAGGTGAAAAACTGCCAGCCTGCCTTTCTGTCATGTAGAAAGTCTACTTATATTTATTTCCCTGGTAAGATCCAATAGACAGAGGTAATACATTAAATTATCATAAACAAACTTATGGTCCCATAATAGTCACAGAAAGCAAAGTCTGATATCATCTTAAATGAGGGTTGTTACACATTCCACCATCCTTAATCCAATTTAGACAGGAGCAGAAAGGGCTGAAGCATCAGCCTTCAAAGCAACAACTATCTGGTGGTTTTGCAAGATGAGCCTGGATCATGCAGCACAGCTACAGAGGTGGGCAGCAGTGTAAAACTGGGCTGCTGGAAGATGTCCAGATTGAGCACCATCTCCATCAGCAGAAATTCTGAAGAGTTATAACAATGAAGCTGTTTCCCCAAGAAAGAACCTGAGGGAGCACAGCACCTGCACTCCCATGGACTGGAATCCCTCTTGAGTTCCACCAGGGAATCAAGACCCACCTCTGGCTACAGATAGAGGCAAAGAAGCAAGTTACTGGACTGCAGGTGAAACCTGCCAGAAGAGATCACAAAAAGAGAAAGCTGTCCTTCCCAGAAAGCTAACAGCAGCAGTCAGTACAGCTCTGATGAGAAGTGGTGAACTGACAGCTCCAGAGACCCAACTCCTCTCTCCTCTCTCCCAGTACACACACGTGATCACTGCACACACTTCCTCACAGCACCTTTTCCATCAGTCTTAATTTCTGGAAAATGAAGCACATTTAGTCCCCGGCCCTTCTCCTGCCACAGCAAATAAAGAGGTCAGGATGGGGTTTAGGTGTGAAGAATTGTTTTACGGGGAACTGTTAGCAAAACACAATCCCAGTCATTCCAGAAGCTAGTTAACAGGGATACCTGAAGGAATGAAGAACGTGTAGCCTTGTTTCAGCTCAATTCTTTGGCACCGCTCCACCCTGTCTCCCAGAAAAATATCACTTTGCTTTCCTGAGAGAACCCATTCTTCATAAAGTTCTAGATTCTGCAGAGTAGGTGGAATCAGCCAGAAGATCTAAAAACAAAACAAAGATTTAACTATTACCAACAGTCAACAAAAAGAAACAGCTGAGAGATTCCACCAAGGCTACCCTGTGCCAGGCAAAGGAGCTGCTTTCTGCATGAAACACTTGTTTCCAGGTGTTGTACACAGAGGCACACACAGACAGCAGCAGCAATTAGCCCACGTGCTGGAAGTGGCTGGGTAACTGTCACTTGTCATCTCTCCTCCAGAAATATCTTACTCAGAAGCTGCCTGTGCTTTACCTGCAGCTCAGAACAGTGTGTTGAGCTACAGAGAGGAACAGAATCTGCCACTGACTGACTTCAGTTCCCACCACACACTGTCCACACTGGAACTGGGAAAAACATCCTAAACCAGGAAAGATGGCAATATAGCTGTGTATTTTAATATTTCAGCTCTGGTTTGTTGTGCCTGTACACACCAAAGGAACGTGGAATCTCTAAAAGGAACAGAAGCTTCAGCTCCAGGAGACTTGTGAGGGCACTCTGACCCAACAAGGGTACACACAGCCACATTTCACTGCAAGACACTTCTGGGCAACACAGCAACAGCAAGCTTTAAAAGCACCACCACCACCAAATAACACATTTGATATTTTAAATAAATCACTTGTTTGTTTCATAAAGGTGAGCGGTGTCCTTCTAGCTCAGTAAACTCTGTATATCAACAAAGCTGCTGAAACAGCCTGATTACTGGCTGATCCCCTCAAGGAAAAAAAAAGAGAGAAAGAAAGGGGAAAAAAAAGAAAATAAAACAATCCCTCCCCTTTGTAAGAGGCACAGAGAAATAAAACCAAGTATCAAAAAAGGTTCACCTACCTTCCCCCCACGGAAAACGTGATACCACACTGAAGTGCCACCAAAATCAATATGAAAATCAGTGAAGCATCCTTTCACACTCATCAAACAGTACCTGCAAGCAGAGTGAAGGACAAAAATGAATCAGACAGAAACAGTATTTTTCACATCTTAATTTGCAGAGGTTAACTGCCTGTGCAATGCTGCTTCCACCAATTAAGTTTCTGCATTTACAGTACAGGAATTTGTCTCATGAAGGTAACGAGATTTCTGCTGAAAAATGTCTGTCTCCATGTCTGAGTTTGCTGCTCGTACAAGAGGAATTAAAGCTTTCAGAGTCAGGGAACAGAAAAACATTAAAAGTTAGGCTGTTCAGAAATATTCCTTATGCCACTGCCAGTCCCTGGGGTGATCTGTTTAATGCTCTCCTTCACCGCTTCAGAGACACAACCTTCACCAAAAGTTGTACACAAATTGCTTCAAAGTTTTGAAAAATCTAATTTGCTTACAAATCCTCCTGCATGTTCTTTACCTACTTGCCACTCATGCCATTTTTGCAAGGATTAGGGGACAGAAACCTCATTTGGCAAACCAACTCCTTTTTGTTCACATTTCTAGGCATTCTGCATCAAAACACATCAAGGACCCAGCTGGCAGCCACGCTAAGTACCAAATCCACTATTTTTCACACCGTCTTGATACAGGATCTGAGCAGTTCAAAGTCTGCATTGCTGGAAAAGACACAAGAGCTGTGGTCTGGCTGCAGGAATCTCCAGCCTGCAGCCACCATCTGTAACTAATGGCCGAATCAGAGCCGCCCTCCTCACTGTAGGCACCTTTGCAAAAGCAGGAAACACACACCACTTAACCCACTAACCTCTTTTCCTTGTTCCGGTCTCCGTTTCATGGCTTTTTTTTTTTTTTTTTTTTTTTTGGTTGG
>VZTB01015658.1:6109-40122 GCA_013397245.1 Thryothorus ludovicianus | reverse complement strand
GGGGAAAAAAAAAAAAAAAAAAAAAAAGGTTTGATTTAAGTGTGTCTTTTTCTGCTCACATTCAGGTAGGAGAAGCTCAGCAGTATGCAGCCGGCGTGCAGAAGTCCCTGTAGATGATAGGCTGGGAAGGACCTTACCATGTGTCTGCGGAAGGCTGGCAAATCAGAGCCACTCTGGGTCCATAAGAGCCGCTGCCTAGCAACCACATCCCGAGCCGGAGTTGACAGAATGAGACGCAATGCTGTCATGAAGACAGTCAATTTGTGGGCTTCAAAAAAGGTCCTGCGCCTTCATCTCACAATTAAAACCTCTCCTTGTGCAATTACACGTCGCTCCTCTTGCCCGTTCTGGAATTTTTTTTAATTTTTTTTTTTTTTTTAAATCCTTCAGAAGCAGGAAGAAGCTTTTGCTGCCCCTGGGGTATTTCAGATGCTTCAAAAATCACAGCTAGCCAAGAAGCTGTCTACACTCTCAATATGCTCCATTTCAAAATATGAGTCCTTCCCTCCCAAACACTTTTTTTTTAAATTTCTCCTTTTATGTTTTCTCTACCAAGATGTTGTTGATTACAAGTCAGATAGAATTTAAAAACAATAAAAGAAGCCCAGAAAGGAAGTTGCCTTTCTTCCAGCCAAACTGCAAAAAGTCACAGATTGAATAATTATTGCTCATTAGGAAAAAAAAAAAAAAAAATCAGCATGGAAATTCTCAGCTTGTAAGTGCTGAGTACTCAGTGGTTCGTGTTGTTTTAAAGTAAAAAATTCAAATCCTTATGGAGTCAATTATTTTCACGTTCCAAAAGGCCAGATAAAAAATACATCACACTAACAACAAAAAATACATCACACTAACAACAAAAAATTTTCTAGACAGTGCTACCTACCAACAATGACCCACTGAATTCAGATATTCTAGAAGAGCCAGCATGGCCTGGGTATTAGCTGGGTTTAGCTGCTCCTCAGTAGCCAATAATCTAAACCTGAAGCAGTCAAACTGTTTATGTTCAGGGAGGTAATAACAGGATTGAATCCTGTCAAATTAAACCACTTAAAATTTAGTTTTGTGAGAAAACACCAAAGCAGGTATAACACACAACTCTTTCTTTCCCTTGTTTTTCCCCATTTTCCCTTCTGTTTACTTGAAAACTCCTCTAAACACAATTTCCACTCCAACAAAGGTGGTTTTAATGAAAGAATTACTTCTGGCGATTAAGAAAAACCTGCAAAGCATTTGGAAAATAAACTGTTTTTCTTTCCATCCACAAACAAGCCATGCCTTAATTTATGCTGTTAATCTCCCAGGCCTGCTTTTGTCCAAACCCAACAGCTCCCGGGCGGCTCGGGAGCCTGCGGGAGGATCTTCCGCCATCCAGCTCGGTGCCTGGCTGCCAGAGTCTGGCACAATGCCTTTGCATTGACCTCTACAGCTTCCTCTTCCAATGTACACCGCAGTCACATGGTCCCAGCACACTCCATGCCACAGCTCATCTCAGGCTCCAGCCTCACACAGCGGCTTCTCATTTGGGGAGACACTCAACTTTTCAGGGTTTTCCATAACAACAGTGAGGAAAAAAAAAAAAAAAGAAAAAAAAAAAAAAAAGAAAAAGAGGGGGGGGAAAAAAAAAAGCCATAACACAGCATCCATGTTGAAAGAAATCTGGGAGCTACATCCCAGTGTGTGCTGTGGCCACAGCGCTCTGGGCCAGGGCAGGTACAGTGGTTACAGGAACACAGTCCCACGTCAGGCGTGGGGAGACAACCTGACCAGAGTTACACCCTGAAAACACCAGCGATGTAACAGATGCCCCAAGTTAAACATTTTCACAACTGCTACCACATCCAAACCCTGCACACTCCACTTTATCTCCCTGCACAGCCTCAGTCAGGGTTTTAAAACACGCAGCTGCTTGTAATCTGTTGGGGGGGGAGCTTCCCTTCCCGATTGAAGAGTTTGGTTTGTGTTCTCCACAAGCCTGAAATTTGTCCAGTTAATGTATTGTTATTTTGGAGGAAGGATTTGTGATGTGGAGAAAAGGGGAACTTCCCCCGCCCACCAATCCCCCCCCCCAAAAAAAAAAAAAAACACCACCAAAAAAACAACCCAAACATCTGGGGAAATTTGTTAGAGAAATGATGCGAAGAAATATGGAGTAACCTGCAAACTCACGAGGAAGAACAAACACAGAGATAAAAAGAAAAAGAGAGAAGGAGATGATACAAATGAAGCTAAACCACTAAGCAAACACAGCGAGCTGGGAACACAGGAACAACACAGACACCGCTCCATAACCCAGCGCAGAGCCCGCACTCCCAGGCAAACCCACAATGCACTCGCCACGCATCGCTACAAACCCGCAAGCAAACAGAGAAACAAAGACAGCGAGAGCCGCGGCGGGATGCGAAGGCAGCGGCGGGCAGGGCAGGCAGCGGCAGCGTTCATGCACATGGGCCCGGGCAGACGCGAGCGGACGCACAGGCAGCAGCATTACCCTGAGCTCAGCTCCTTCTCTCCCGCAATAGGCACCGCGCACCATACGGCTCTATTCCCTCTGGCATTGCGAGGGCTCCCCTGCCACTGAGCTCAGCCCATAAACCACTCCCAAACCCCAGCAGAGGCTTCTGTTTTTTGTTCGGGCCAATGAGAAAAGTATAGCTCACTCTTCCTTCCTCCCAGGAGCAGCGCCGGCTGGTTGAAATCCCTGAGCCTGAAACCGAATACCACAGACCCATGAGCCAACTGCAAGTGCCAGCGCGGGGAAAGGCGCGGGCCTCGCTCCCCATCCCCGGGCGGGAGCCACGCTCCGGGTGTCGGGGGCGAGCGGCCCCCGGCAGCATCCCGGCACGGCGGGGGCCCTTCTGCCGGGCCTGCGAGCGGGGCTGGCAGCACGCAGCGGGAACAAAGGCTACCGAGGGGCGCCTCGGCCCGCACCGACAGCGCTCCCACACTGGGGCCCTGCAACTGGAAGCCACGAATTGCGCCGCAAGACAAAAGAAACCATTGTCACCCGGGAGGCACCGGCCCGGCTGCCGCCCCCACCCTCACCTCACCGGGGAGGGCCCGGCTGCCCCGCGGGGATGAGCCCCAGCATCTCCTCACTTCCAGCTTCCCTAGGGGTGAGCCCTGGCTGCTCCAGCGGGGATGAGCCCGGCTTTCCTCAAGGATGAGCCCGGCTGCCCCGTTAGGGATGCCGAAGCCCGGCTCCCCGCGCTCGGCAGCGCCGGGCCAGCCCTGCCCGTGGAAGGCCGCTCAGAGCCGGCCGGAGCGGACCCTGTGCCCTGCCGGGACCAACCTTCGCCCCCAGCCCCTCCTGGGGAGCGGTACCGAGCGCTCCCAGCCCCAGGGAACGAACCGAATCGTCACAGCCCCTGGTCACCACACCCCGTGCATTTCAAACGCACATGAAAGGCCCGGCCCCTGCCCCGAGGGGGTTACGGTCCGAATCAGTCACACTCACAAACAACACCCCAGATAAGTCAATTTTCTGCCGTGCACCGGAGAGTTTGTGAAGTGCCTGCAAATCACGCTCTCAGACCACACTGGCACCAAAGCAAGCGACAACACTTCCCTGGTCGCACCCTGTCCGGTCCCGGTGGGTTGGTGTCACAGGGTGGGCTCACATCCGATCGGGGACCGCACAGGGACCCCCGGGTGACCTCCCAGACTTTGGAACCCAACAGCGCACCAGCGTAGGAACCTCTGAATTTTAAGAATGAAGAGGCCTGCTCTCTTCCTTGCTTGCTTGCTTTTTTTTTTTTCAGTTGCTTGGAAGCTTAAATTTCTGAAAAGGTACCCTCCACCACAGTGAACTGATCCAAGCTGCCAACTCACTGCGAGCCGGGCCTGTCTGCCCCTGGAACAGCAGTTTGGTGTCTGTAAGAGCATAACTCGTTTCTTCGTGCTTTGACAAGGCTGCTAAGCTCCAGGGTCACCACAAACTGTTGTAAACACTGGTGGTTATTTGAGTTAAATGTGTGATGCTGCTCCTCCCAAGTTCTACCTGAAGGAGGATTTGAGACTCATGCACTGATCTGAAGACATCACATTTTATTTACTTTGCTAGCTTGGAAAGTCTTTACAAGCATGCACTTATTGGTGTAAATTTTTTCACCGAATTGTATTTATAGAGCTTTTGTATCAAAAGCAATCCACAAATGGCATACAAAGTGCAGACAAGTCTCTCACATGCATAAACCAGTGCCAGGTTGCCTTGTGGGACCTGTGAGCTCCCTCGATTCCCTGTCTCCAGAGGCACCCTCAGCTTCTAATTAGACCACAGCTCAGCAGAGCATTTTAGCATCTGTTTAAATCCATCCCTACTTAGTAAAGGAATGAATAGAAAGGAATGGATGGCTGAACAACAGCCTAGGAGAGGGAGAATAGGGCTGAGGACATGCTAACAGAGCAGCATTCTTTTGTGAACAGGTAGATGTTTCACACAACATACCGAGTCCTTAACTGAAGGCCAGCATCATTAGAGACCTACTACAGCAGTGCTTAGATATTTCAAGTAATAGGAAGAATTTTGAAGTTAAAAAGGATGTTGCAGTTACTAAAGCTTTCGTTTTCATTTGTTCCACAGCACAAACATTACCAAGTTCTTAGAAATTCCTGTTACTATATCATGTCCTAGACAGTAGCTATTCAGTACCACTGCATTGCAAATAATCCTGCAAGGCTACAAACACAAAACCTAATAAAGAGGATAATAATTTTAGCAGGGCTCTTTTGATAAATGAAAAATCAAATTAGTACTTTTTTTGTTCTGTTTTTGTTGACTTAGCTGTATTCAGATTGCTTCAGTTCTGGATGAATTTAAACAAGAAAAACAAATCTGAGCTTGTCTTGAGCTACCTGAAAATGGTTATGGTGATATAACAAGCTTCTGCCCCTAAAAGCTTGATGTTAAAATATCATTGCCTTTTTTCTGCTGGCTCTTGGTTACGCAGCATCTTCCCACTCTCATTCACAATCCCATGTCTGCGGGACTTTTCTCAGGAACTTGCACCCTGGGATGTGAAAGCGGGGACACAAACTACTGCCCCGCTTAATTCAGTCCTCTGAGGCTCCTGTGAGGCAAGCAGCCATTTACCTACAGACAGAAAAATGCCTTCATTACCCAGAATTTTTGAAGAAGTTGATGGTGCAAGTGCAAGCGCGGGGCAGGGCGGTCTCCAGCGCGCGGTGCTCCTGGGAACCGAAGCAGCAGATGGAGCCTTCTCCAACTTCACTCCCAGCACGGAACTCGGCGTGCAGGAGCCAAGACAGACATTTGTGTCTGGTAATGCCATCTGTGTCTGAGAAACTGCAGCGCTCTTGCTGGAGTGCTTTTTGTTTGTAGGGAACACGTTAATGGTGGGGATAGCATACTGCAAACTCAGAATTATGGGAATGCTCAGAACAGGAGCGGAATGAATCGATCCCATTTCTGAGCAACAACAGTCATTAATACAGCATATGAATATGGATGATTCACATGAAAGAATGGGCAGTGTGAAGCAGGTGACAGCACTGACTTGTGCTTCCACAACTTAACATGACTTCCCTAATAAGGGCTCAAACCCTCTGGATATTCACAGCAATAGCTGGGACCAGTATCTCTACAGGAAAGGGTCAAATTGAATTCCCGGAGATGGAGAAAATCTCTTGAGGAGTTCATCTTTAAACCAGATGAGTCTATGGAAGAGCAATCTCTTTGAGTCACTGAGCACACAGAAACCACTTCTACCTCAGGACAGCCCCTGCCTGGACTGCAGACAGTAAAAGTTCAGAAGATAATTTTTAGGAGCAGCATCATTTTACACTCACACCGTTCTTACACTCTTGCCAGGGCATCAATGCCAGCACCCAACAGCAAACACATTACTGAGAGCCACAGATCTTCATCCTGATCTGGTACAGCTTCTCTTGCGCTCACAGACTGTCACTGTTTGTTACTGGTTTTATCTTTGTGGCTTCTTCAGACTGATGAGGGGTTTCTGCCAACAGAGCTGTAAATCATCCTTCTCTAGTCTTTCTGTGAGATGACACTCAGTAGCAACATCCTCATCACTGCAGCTGCATCACCCTCGCCTTTAACACTCACGCCTGGTAACTCCTTTTCGCAACATCAAACTCTATTGTCACATTTCAAGCATTTACAGTCTTTCAGTGTTTAGCTTCCCTGTACCTATCACATCTACTAGTTTATCAAGCTGTTAACCTCCACCTTCCCTTTGCCAGTGACAGCAACCTCCATGACTTTGTATCTGCTTCTTCATCTCCTGCCTTTCTATCAGGCCACCCTCCACAAATGGGAAAAACTCCATGTCAAAATCTGTTGAATTGGTACGTCTCTAAAATCCCTTTGAAACCTACCATCTGGCATTTCATGATGCAAGTAGTGAACTGCAAGCATATCCTCTGCTTTTTCTGTTAGTCATGTTGCTACCTTATTCTTCAAACCATCTCTGCCTTGCTCTGTTTACTTGCTACCTCTTTTTCAGCATCTGGAGTGTTCCTGCTCTAGGAAAGGAATCGTTTTCTTTACTTCTTTCCTTGTACCATCCATGAATCCTTAGGCCCTGAATCATGATTCAGTTTCTTAGCTCTGACAATTATAAATAATGTTATCTGTTATCCAGCTGACTAATCACTTGGGAAGCAAGTGCTGCTCTGCTGTTGGTTTATTGTGTCACCTCAGACAAGTCACTTAGGACATTTCCAAATGCATGGGGCACTCCACATCCAGTTACTGTAATGAGCAGTTTGATCCTTTCAAAATGTAGGAGCACCTTTAACTTCCACTGAAATAAGTGGTGCTGAGCATAATCCCCACTGCCTGTCACAGAGTCTCTTCTTTTACGGAGATCTTTACCTTCCAAAATGTTTATTTTTACAGAACAGGAGTAAATGCTACATATCACTTCCTGACTGCACACCCTTTTGTATCTCTTAGTACCAATCTATTTTACAGTATTGAGTGATTTGCAGAACACCAGGGGTCGGTTCAACAGCAGAGCCTGGGATGCTGCCAGCATTCAGTCTGGCCAATAAAACAGAAACAGCAGTGAAGGGCTTCCAGGATTGCCTGGTGTTCATCAGCCATGCAGGTCATTACATCATTCAAGGAACCCCTATCTCAACTGTATTCATTCCCACGAAACTTGCAGTGCACATTTTGAGGACCCCAAGTAGTTCCTTTTTCCAATCACCACATGAAAAGTTTCAAGGGAGACATTAAAGCAGAAGAAAAAGCTTGCCCAAAACCAAGAGCTTAGGTAGGCAGAACCAGGACAAACTGCTCTTGTGTTCAGTCTCAAACCTGCCCTGAGCCTGGACAGTCAGCCCAATCTTTGACCTTGCTCTTGAAAAAGTGAACAGAAAAGCAAACTGGCAGGAAGGGCAGTGACAGAGTTCTAGGAAGTCACACATACCTATTAAAAATGGACTTCAAACTCATTTCACAAAACATTTCTCAGCTAATAACATCTGTCATTAGCAGTTTAGAACCTGGGCAGGATCCGAGCCCAGCCTACAGCAGGGCTCTGACTATAGTGTGTGACATATCTGTGTGATGTGATTTCTTTGGGCAGCACTTTCAGAGAATTTACTACTTAAGGTCAGTCTGCCACTTTCAAAACAGAGTTGCTCAAAATTGAAAAATAAAAATGCACCTTTCAAAGAGACTTGATTAAATATTGCATTCAACAAAGTTACAATTATTTAAGGCAGTCAAGAACAGAGCTTTTTAAATACTTACTTTTTCACTTTGGGGTATTTCATCTCTGAAATAGCATTGGTAGCATCTGTCTGTCTCTCCTTCAAGTGCTGTGGCCACATATTGTCCACCCAGTCGACTAAGTCCACCTGAAATGCCACCAAAATCAACTGTTAGCTCCTGAACACATGGTAGGACATATTCTTGTTGGCTAAAACTCCTGCAGTGACAGCAGCAGATGCTCACAGACAGGAAGAACCTTGCTGTTCAGCAAAAGTCCCCTGCACCCAACTTGTTAAGGCACAGCATCTGATCACCACAGGGGAAGGAGAGTTTACACTTAATTTACCTGAGTGCAAATTCTGTCTCACAGGCACCTGTGAGCACCTTCTCTTGTTCTGTCTGTGGCATTTCTGTAGCCACAGCCTAGAAATTGCATTTGTGAACATTAAAATGCAAACATACAAGGGATTATAGGATGCTAATATCTTCTGTTTCTAGGAGGAAATGGGACTGATTCCATCAATATCACAACTGTACATGAAAACAAGACTTGCTTACTGCCCTGATTCTGAAATAATTCCCACATTCTGATATTGCAACCCAGAGTTTACACAGCAGGGAACCTAAATCAGGAATTTCTGCCTTACATGGGCTCAAAACTCTGCAGGATTCACGGGAACATCTTATACAAATATATGGGAGCTGACTTTAGGTACTGGACTTCCACAACACCCTCTCTTCTACTGCCATGGGAATGCAAACTTCTTTCAGATCTAAATATTCCTAGTTTTACAAACAACTGTGCACTCAGGCCATTTTAAACAGCTATGAAATAACCATTTACACGTGACAACAGGTACATAACTGCGTATTTCATTCCTAAGCACCCAGGAAATTTGCACAGATGTTTTAAAAGCTCACTGAGCACAATGTGTTGGGGAAAACCGAGATCAATTGAACACAAGAAACTCCCCAGAGCACCTTCAAATTGCCCGCTAAGTGTCTGAATGACAGCAAAAATCTGAATGAACCTCTAAATATGTGTTTAATATTCAATGTATGATCTGTGAACAAAGAAGTCTAGTTAAGAATCACTTCTACAAATCAGCAATTAGAGCTGCCATCTACTTGTGACCTGTTGAGGCAGAAATGTGGTGTTTATTCTGTCTTCTTGGGTAAGAGATGTCCCCAGCAGAAAAAACTGCTGCTGTAACTAGAAAAGGACTTGGAAATCAGGTAAAAAGTGTCTCAAAATATCACCCAGCTGTACAAAATTACATCCAGCTATAAGCTAGCACAGCACACGTGGCTACATTTCAGAGATAAATGAAATAATCTTTACTAATTAGATCAGTTTCATTTCAGTGACTGTATCAGGAATAAAATCACAAAAGCCCTCTACCTTTAAAAAGTATATACAAATTTACCCCATTCCAGTACTGCCAATTCTGACATAGCAGTGATTGTGCTGATTTAATTATGTAAACATTTCTACATTTAACAATTGTGTTTCCAACTTTTTTGCTTTGGAACTCCCTGAACATTTTTTAGGTAAAAGTAGTGTTCATATATAATGAATCCAAGCTTCCTGATAGTTTAAGCTTCCTTAGAGGAGGAAAAATACTAGATAGGTATTTAATTTTGGACGAAGTTTCCCCTAAATACCTTGAGAGGAACTGTGTATCAGTGCAAATTGCATGATTAACAGCTCATCAGGTACCTAATTCCTGTAAATTAAGTTCCACTGTCAAGGAGACCAGCTTTCTACTTGGCTAAAAATCAGATCCTGACTCTAAACGAGCAGGAGTTCCGGGCACTTCCCATCACCTTTAAGCTCCCTGATTTATTTCTGGGAAGAAGCTGAAACAGAGCCCATCACCACGGGCTGCCTTACCACGTTGGGGCGCTTGACGATGTTCTCCAGCTTGGTGTGACTGAACTCCAGGCTGATGACGTTGTAGAGCTTCTCCCGCTGGGCCTCGGGGGTCTCGTAGTACCTCACAAACTGAGACATGCTCATCTCAACTCCCCTCTGAGTGTTCACATCCATCACATCCACGATCCGGCGGCTCCCTGCAAGCACAGCAGCAGGCTCAGAACATCTGCCTTGCCCTCATTGATGTATAGATACATACATGTATGTATGATATTCTATATGTCTCTATTTATAGATCAGTTCTCAGTGACTGCAGGGAAACTGCAGGAAAAAGGATAAGAAACCAGTACCAGCCCCTCCATGGGTCGTCAGAAGCTCAAACAGTGAGCAAGGAGCTAACTTGGAACTGGAGTTTTTGCCCAATATGACACTGAACAGGTCACCTGGTGCTTCCCAGAGATGGAGAGAGCAGTTTCCTCCTTTATGTGAATTGATGTGAGCAGAAGTACATTAAAAACTATGAAAAAGTGATACAATATGGTAGCAGGGGGCAGGCAAGACAAATTGCTCTCCAAATCATACTGCAATTTTCTAAACATCCATATGTCTCCCAAGATGCTTTTACTTATGTACAAAAACTATCCACAAAGAGCAAAAACTGCCTTGCATCACTGGATACTGTAAAGTGCTGAGCATTCCCAATTCCAGTCATCACCAGTGGGGATGAAAGCACTAAATGCCAGAGAGGAGTGAGCTCCCACTTTGGATCTCTCAACAAAAACTACAGGCCATACTTCCAGCTCCTCAAGTGGCAGACATACAAGTCTCATTAGCACCAGAATGTAGAGCAGTAGTTTTAGTCCAGCCTTCAGCTTTACACAGATTAATCCACAATCTTCTCTTCGGCCAACTGGAAGGTTTCACCTCTCCCAGCAATTTCATCATCCTAATTAGCAGTTCATTTGTGTGTGAGAGAACAGGAGCCCATGAGAGACATGCCTCATTTCCAGGAGAGGATTCCAGCAAACAAACTCGAAACGATTCCAAAAAATCTCTCCAAAACAATTTTCACCGCTGAAGAAATTACTCAAAATAAATTGCATTAATACAAAATGTAGGGCTGATATGCACCATCAGAGGGAATTATTAATAATTACAGCACCTGGCCTATCGTGTTCTAGGGAGCAGTATTTCAGCAGGAGTGATAACTTGGATTGCTGCTCTCCATTACAAACATCCTTAGCCCCTGATAGCAATGACAGTGACAGATGTGATAATGATTCTGCAAAGGAATTCAAGACCATAAAGCTTTGAAATGAAAAAGAAAAATTTATATAGCGTTAATCTGGAATAGTCCCACCAGCCCCTCGGTCAAACTCCTCATTCCAAGGCCAGGGAACAGGAGCCTGTCCTCGGGCTGGGCTTGGGACTGTCTGGAGTGTTGCCACCTTGAGGCAGGATGGGGAGAGTTTAGTTATGTGTGAAAAAGCACAATAATCCTTAAATTTGGCAACTGCATGTTTGAAACAACATACATAGAATCTAGTTATGGGTTGGAGGGTTTTGTTGTGTTTTTTTAAACTGTAAGTTTTACTGTTTAGGGGAATGGTCTTTTTTCAATTCCACAGGTTAGCAGCTGAGGTGCAGTCCTGTGAAACAGGCCCCTCACAAAAGCCATTCTGATCCCTGCTCCCAGAGCCTGGGATCACAGCAATGCCTGCAGCCCAGAGGGGTTTAGGACACAGATACTGCAAGGTTGTATTTGAAGGGCTGCGTGGCTGAGCCTGGGACCTGCCTTATTTCAGTCTAGGTTTGATCTCAGCTTTGCTGGAGCAACCTTGTAGAGCCTCTCAATTATCCTTTCCAAAAGAAAAATCAGCAGTTACCTGATGAATTAAGAGTATGAGGAGCAGTTCAATAGCAGGTTTGTTAAATGAACACGATTATCAATTACAGGCAGAAGAGCTTAAGATTTGAATTGATAATCTCTTGACTTCCAAATTAAAGAGTAATTTGAGGGGATGTTTTTCTGTTAAGCCACAGTACTGTCAAACAAGCCCATACATAATGATTCTTGGAGTACTGCTCACAGAATTTGAGATATATAATTACAGGTTCACATCCTGGTGTTCACTGCCCACTGCACAGCAGCTCTGGCTCACTGCCAGCTTTATCTCTTCTGTCCTGAAAAGATTCAGCTCTTTCTTCTATCTCCTGCTCCAAGTACAAGGTGAAAAAATATGATCTAGGAGAGTAAAGAACAAGGGAAAGAAGCACACAGAGGCTCCAAAAAGTGATGGCAGACTGAGAGATCTCAGGTCAGGCTGAATTTCTGAGCAGCTCTGCACACATTTTACCATGATCCATTGCTGTTAACCAATTCCCAGGCATTCCCTTGCCACACTCTCACTTCTCAAAGAAGGGACCCCACTTAAGCAAGCTGGGGCAGCCCAGCAGGTCCCAGCAGGATCTCAGTGACCCTGGCAGCCTCTCACCCTCATTCCCACCTTCAGCTCATCACCCACTGGACAGGGATTAACAGGCACCTGGAGCCCTGGCAAAGTCTCTTACTGCTGACAGGGGAAGCTTCAGTGCACTGTGCACCACTTCACCCTTGACTTCCCTGGGTGTTTTTCCAGCAGAACTCTGGACAGGGCAGTGTGGGATTAAGAGGCACTGCTTCATCTCTGGCAGCAGATGTGACTCAGAGGCACAGCAGTGATGCTGGGGGATTTTACAGCCTAAAGAAACATCTTCCTCTCCTGCTGCTTGCTCATGGAGCACAAGTGAATCCCCAAAGGATCACAAAGACAGTAACTAAGAAACAAGCTAGTGCCATCTCTGACAAGGAGAACAGACAACAGCAAAAAGGAGACAGAAGAATCAATTGCAGGGATGTAAGTTGGGAAAAAAAAAATCCATCAAGATGAGCTACAGAAGAACTATGCTTTACTTCAAACCTTAAAAGCATATCAAGTGACTCCAGCCCATATATTAGTAAAATCCCCATTAAAATTAAGGGGACAATACCATATATAATATCAGTTCCCTTTATTTAAAGGCCTAATGACCAAGATTCTAATAGATTGAATTGTACAACATTTCTATATGCTGTAATATAATTTTTTTTCACATAGAAATGAACACCTGGAGGAAAAACAACTTGTATGTGGTCTCTGCCTCCCACTGCCCACCCTGGATGTGTTGGTTTGGTACAGAGAGTTGGTCCTTTCTGTTCTGGGCTTCTTGGTAGAACAAGAGCAATAGGGAAGCAAACCTCATCCTCTTGTCAGAGAGAGAACTGCCCTCCAGGAGTGCAGGCTACATAGGCACCTTCCCTGTACCAGCAAATGATTTCCCAAATCACAGCCCACCCCAGACACTTCAGGAATGACAGGCTCCAGCTCTGAAGTCATTCAGCAAAGCTCTTGTTGATCTCCCCTGCAGGGTTTGCACCCACACTTCCCTTCACTAACAATTTTCCAGAGAGGGAACAGGGAATGGGAAATGCAGGGACTATAATCATCTCCTCTGTTGTCCAACAGCTGCCATTTTCTATTTCTAACAGGTGAAGCACTGCCTTCCTCTGCCCTGAGCTTCAGGTTATCCAAGCTGCCAGACTCCAGCCTTCAGCATGGCCCATCCTTTTCCATGACGTGGATTTAGCATGGATATTTGGAGCAGTGGAAGCAATGCAAACATGAACCACACAGCAGAGTATGAGAAATGCACAGGAGGTGTGAATCAGAGCTGCAAACGACACCAGAGTTTTCTAGGCTGTGGTCTCTTCTCCAGCACAGCACCAGCAGGAAAAGGTGCAACTCCCCCACGGCAGAGGAAAGAGGAAATGTCCTTTCTGTAAGAATGATTATCAAGCCTGTCCATTAAGAGGATAAAGCTACCTTTGGGAATTATTTTAACCCTCTGTGGCTAAATTGAGATCTGTGCTGAAGGTATAATACAGTGTTGACAACCAGAAACCAACCTCCAACGCCGAGGGACCGGCCCGCTGGTCCTGCCTAATCTTTATGCTTCTTACAAGGAAAAAATCCTCGGTTTGTAAAGCAGGATTTTTGGCAGAGCCTCAGGAAATCTGCCAGCCTCGCTAGCGGGTTAATTGTACCTAAAGACTGAGGCTTTGACTTGCATCCCAGTTAATCCCCCCGGAGCTCCCGGAGCTGGAAGCACGTATTCTTCTGCTGCCCACGGGAGACTATTATGATATCCCCTGCTAACTGGGAGGGATGTGAATCCGAGCAGAAAGTCCTCGCTCAAGTGGAGCTATTCCCGACATCCCCCGCGTTTCAGAGCGAGGGTACGATCAAATTGAGACGCGTCCCGATCCCCTCGCTCCCAGTGCCACCAGAGGGCACAGAAGAACAAAGGGAAAGCAGCGGGGACATCGCGCACGGCTCCCCGGCACAGCTCCGAGCCCAGCCCCTTCCCCGGCACACGCGGAGCCCAGCGCATCCATCCCCTCTGCGGGGCTCTCTGCCCTCCCAACTCCCCCCGGCCCCGCAGGACCCTCTCCGTGCGGGGACAGCATCTCCTCCTCACCGAGCTGGAAAACTGGCACGAACCTCGCCCTCCGCAGCCTCACGGTTTGGTCCCAAGGTGCCGAAGGGCGATGAGCGGAGTGAGGAGCTGTTTGCACACAGCAGAAGGTGTGCGGAGCACGGCCACACCTGGGCAGCTCTGCTGGACAAAGGGGCTCCGGCAAACCGTAGTGCCATTATATGGAATTCATCAGTGTCCTTACACCGACCCAAGCCGTAATTTTTAGTGATTTTTAGAAGCTCCAGAAAGTGAAAAGCACATAGAAAAAATTCCTTATACAAAGAAACGTTTTACTTCTAATTTTTTATACAGTATCCCAGTGCATTAGCCTGTAGTATAAGCATACAGGTGGCTGAAAACACGGAGCATACAAGTAACAATTATAGAAAGAAAAATAATACAAGGTCCAAGAAAAGTGGGATGGGATATAGCTTTGGTGAAAATCTCATGGTTTAGTTATCTATCAAATATATTTTAAGACCATTAATCATTTCCTAAAATGTCTCAACATAAAATATATCTAACAGTAACAACAGAGAAAAGTGTTATAAAAATGATAATCTTTCTGCCCTCTGAAGCCTCACAGTCAGCCCATAATGAGGAAAACTTGATTTCCCTCACACTTTGCAATTAGGAAATGGAAGAAGACCACGTGCACTATTTCAGCAATCCTGCAGCTCCCCTCTGGCCTAGGAGGGTATTTGAAGGTGTCAAAGGGTTGGTGACACCCCCACACATCCTGTACCCACACCTATGAGAGCATCTGAAGAAATACATATAGCCATGATTACATCAAACCTCCAAAATATGCTGTATATATATTTTAGCTAAAGGCACTACACTTGAAGGTAATTTTGAACTAAGGTATATTGTGTGACACTAAAGCATCACAACTCCCATAAAATATTTAGGATTTTGGGTGGGATCACTCCAAAATAAGATGGCTCATTTCTAGTCTGGATGAGCTAAAGCAGAGGGTGCTCACTGCAGAAACACAGTGTGACTATGGGGAGTTATTCTAAAACAGCTGTTCTGCTTGATTTTCCCACATGGACAATTCATCTTTAAATCCCCCTGCAGACAGAGGCTTTGAGATGCCCGTGACCACACCAACACATCACTTCAACTTCACTTTCACGTCCTGACATCATGGAAATACATTCTTTGGAGAGGTTGTATTTTTGTTGCAATGTTCGTTCAAAGCAGATTTATTGCTCTTTATAGCTGGACATGAACATGACTGTTTTTAGCAAAACTGTCCCAGTTTAATTTAAGATTTTTTTTAAGTTTGCCTGAGTTAGGCAAAGGACAAACTTAAAGAGAGCTCAAACAGGAAGTTCAGCTCTAAAAATAGAACAGGTTTTACTACCAAAATGGCAAGTCAGCAGACGTGCTAAACATAGGCGAGTGTTATAATTTTTCATTTTTACTTCTAGGAGAAAAAAAAACCAACCAACCAAACAAACAAAAGGCATAATGAGAGAGCATCAAATGCCTTCTTTTTATTTATTTTATTACACAGAAACCCTAATCATGGCTCAAAGCTCACTCACCTGGCACTTCTGATACACAGAGCCCCAGTGGAAACTTAGAAAAGAGATGGAAGGCAACATCCATCACAGCTCAGCCTAGCACTGGCTAGTGCTGAGAGCTAAACAAGCACCAAAAAAATATCAAAATCATAAATGTTTATATATTCCTCCACCTTTCTGCAAGGGAGAAAGGCAGTGTGAGTTTTCTGATGGTTCAACTTCCTGAACCACCTCACTAGAAAAAGATGCAAGCCTGTGCCAGCACACAGGAGGGGATGGGAGAGCAGTGCCAGCAGTGAGGGGAGAAGGAAGAGAATGAGCAGGGTGCCAATTCAGAGTTGCTTAATTGGCATGGCAAAAAAAGCAAATTGTTGGATGCAAATAGGGAGCACGAGGAACAGAGACACTCCTCCTGGTCACATAACAGGCAACAGCAGCTAAACTAAGGCCAGTCCAGATGACAAAGAGATGGTCTGGCATGGCACCAGAGCCTGCTACTGGTATTAGAGGAAGAGGTTTCTCTTTCCAGTCTATCAGGAACACTGGGTAAGTTTTAACCTCTGTCTGCCCTAAGTCCTGGTTTCATGATACAAACTGTTCACCAATACTCAAGAAACTGATGAGGCTTAAATAATTTTTTTTTAAGTGGGGTCAGCTCCCTGCCTGCTTCCCAGCACAGTTCCACAAACATCAGGGGAAGGATGAGCAGCCAGCACCAGAGCTGTGGGAAATCCCACGGTGACACCAACCACAGCCCCAGCTCCCTCTGCTATCACAGACTGCAGCTTTTCTTCTCAAACAATAAGCTGTTTAAGAGGCACAAAACCAGTGAGTGGTAAATGAAGCAACATTCTCTGAAAGTCTGCTATACAACATTTTAATAGACAGAGATCTCCACTTTATTCTTGCACTCCTCCACCTTAACACTTGTGGATGCCAAAGTCCCAAAGGATTCCTTCAGAGCTGCTGCAAACCACTTCAATTTTCAACGAATTAGAGCCCTCAGACTGTAGGAAAATCACTAATGGAACTTTAACTTGAAAAAAAATCCATTCAGAAACTTTGCTGTCTAGTTACTAATTTTAATTCTGCCCAGGAGAGAACACAGTGCAGCTCCACAACTTTGTAATTCTGCCTAGCCCTGAGCTAACATGGTGGAGGTCAGAAATCACATTAGGCTGCCTGATTGACATATGGGACCACTGGTGTCCCACAAAGAAGGGGCAGATTCCATGGGAAACAAAAAAAAAAACCACCTGTCAAGTCCTACTGGTCCTGTTTACAGCAAAATGTGTTGATCTCTCTCTCACTAATGGTTCATGGTTGGCAGGAGTATCCTAAGAGCACTTGCTCGAGCCTGGAAGGATTTATCTGTACTTCCTCACAAACTTCTATGGAATTAGGGAGTAAAACGAGTTCTGTACAGTTTCCTCACAAACATCTATGGAATTAGGGAGTAAAACAAGTTCTGTACAGTTTCCTCAAGGAAAAAGAGATATAGAGAAAACAGGAGAGGTCGCTCAAGAGAAAAGAAAGAAAAAAGGACAAAGACAAAAGGATGAGCCAATAAACCTCCAGTGCTGTACTTTGAGAGGAGAAACCTGCTAGACAGAATTGGAATCAATCATTTCAATGAAATAGCACATTATATTTTATTTTATTGTCCAGATGTTTCCTCTTTGCAGCATTCCAATTTAAGAAGAAATGCAGCAGCTCAGAGTCTGTCTGGCTCATACCAACAGTCCTTATAAACCCCTTTGTTGACAGACCATTGGTTTGACTCCATCTGAGCCTGTAGACACTGGGAAATTATCATTTTCAGTGGCAATATTTATTTGCTGATTTTAGGCCTGACTTAGCACATTTCCCAGTTTAGAGCATGAAGCATGTTGACAGGCCCAACAGCATGACTGTAAGCAACTTGGAACTTGACTTTAAAAAAAAAGCATTTTTTAAAAAATAACGCAAGTTTTTAAAACAAGTTTTAGTCTCAAAACAACACGATGGGGGAAACAATTTATTTTTATGGGCTGGATCTCAAACACATGTTTCTGAACAACATCTGAGACAAATCAGTGGGGCCCTGATGAAAGCTGCTTTCTGGTTCTCCATTTTTCCCCTTGGAAAGTTTGTAGGCAGGTACATAACCCAGCTCCCTGAAAACACAGGGTTTGGGTTTGTAGCCTCAGATCAGTGGGAACAGCAGTGACATGTAATTATTTTATAGTCACTTGTGAGGAGCATACAAGTTCAGCCTCCTGCAGGGAGCCATCCTTATCTCCTACTTCAAGGTGCTCTGGGATCCCCTGCTCCTCTCCGCTGCTGGAGTCATGTAGGTCTCTTGTGGACCTGAGTCCCTTGATGAACTCAGGGTGTGACCTGCAGGTCCAGAGGCTGAGGTACCCTCAGCTGGAATTCTCACAGCCTGGGGAACATGATCACAAGTTGGTATAAAACTACACAGACACTGGCCTTCCATACTATGGCTGTTTCATTAACTCAGTTTTCTAAATATTCCAACAGTCCCGCTTACATGAAAAGAAAAAAAGCAGAACCCAGAAAGCAGTCCAGGCACAGATCACAGTGGCACAAAACCCCCGTGAGAAATAAGAGGAGAAGTCTTACAATGAATGGAAATATTTCATCCAAGTACCTCCCCTCTCATGAGATCAGTGATGACTCCTCTCTCCTAGAAGAGCCTGGTCCAGTGTGTTTTGAAAAATGCATTATTTGGGTCCCAGGAGCAGAGCACAGAGCTCACTGCTTCCTCCTTGTCCCTCCACACAAGAACTCCTGGAGCCACAGCAGTTAATGACTCCTGACTCAGCTCCTCTGCTCTTCCCAACCTCGAATTCCCATTCACAGGACAAATCCCCACACCAGGGGAGAACCATACATCTTAATCAAGACTTAGATGCAAGTCTGGGGGCAGACTTTTGCACTTCCTTTGAGCAGCCAGTTTAATTTTGGGAAGTGCTCCTTACAACAGAGCCTCTCTAATGAGCCTCCCTCCTAACTCCTCTCAGTCTCCAATTTCACAACTTCCTTGAAACAAATGGAGCGTTGCTCTATAGAAAAAGCAACACTGGGTCCCTATTCAGCAGAAATGATGGAAAGTTTTTTGAGCTGCAGTGTGTGGCTGCTTTGTCCTTCTTTTGTATCTACACAGCTAATTTTCTTTCACAGGATGGAGAACTGTACATTGATTAAGACAAAATTTCCCCTACTTGCCCGCAGACCACACTACAAGCCTCTCGACTTGCTTTGTAGTTGGATGTGAATTCAACCATGATACAATTTTCAGAACAGATCAATTTGAGAGGAGCAGCAAACACGCAGGAGGAATGAACCAAAAAATCACTAGGAAGCAGCTACTCAGGGACACTTCTCTGATTTGCTTTCAGCTTTTTTGAGTAGCTGCTAACAAAAAGCTGAACATTTGCACAGCCAGCTCGGGGACCATTGTGCTGTCACACCACAAGAAATGTATGCTAATGCAAAAGGAGTGTTTTACACGGTCTCTGCCCTCCCTCCTGCCTTTACCCACCTGACCTGCAGTCACCACCAGCACCACAATTTTCTCTTCCATGGAAACACCACTTATGATTCTTGATTCAGTGCTGAATGAAATTTATGTGTGTATGTGTATACATCTATAAATGTGTGTACCGTTTTTAATAGATCTATAAAACATTTTAAAAAGCCAGAATAATTATTAGCCACAATGTTTCTATCCCTTTTCTATTTCAGTATCACCTGCTTCCAGAATCATGGATTAGGGGGGTTCTTGTCTCTCTGAAGTACCTGGCATGCATATTCTCATTTTAGCTGGAATTCCTGGGGACTCCAGCAGTGTGTGTATTTAAGAGAACAAAAATGGCTGGATGAAAGATGCAGAGTCTCACACAGCTTATGGCTGTTAGGTATATTTGATGGGCAGTAATCTTTTCTGTCCCAACTGAATTTAAATTATTTACATCAGCCTGCTGACTTTAACTAGTCAGGGAATTTGTTCCTTCCCACCAGAGTCCCTGCACAAAGAGGCCATGGCTTGCTACATTCACTACATCATTTACAGTTTACAGGAAAACTAGAAACTGAGACTCCCCAAATTCTGATTTTAGCAGATCATTTCACTTTTCAGCCTGGTTCCCAACTGGGAAAACAAGGCCACACTTTTTACTGTGCACCACAACACTGCAGAATTGCAGTTCCTCCTAGAATGAGGAAAATATTGCAATACCAAACTTCACAAACCTTGCTTAGGGCTCTCCCCTGTGAAAAAAATCTAAACAGCCAGGGAAATATTCCTTTGCTCCACTGATGTTAATGAAAGCTCAGATCCTCACTTCAGTGCACGATGTTGCACTCAGTGAATAAACCATGAGCAGATGTGTAACTGCACACAGCTTTTCCTCCAGAACTTGTCAGCAGCACAAGGGAAGGCTGACCTGCACTTGCAGTGCCAACCCCCTCCTACTTATAGGAGTTTTCCCTTGAAAACATCAGGGATTTCATGATGTAATTTATTCCATTATCTTGCTCCACTGACACCATGATTATAAACTTATAGTTGAGGCAAAGACCTTCACACATATTTCTTTAAACAGTCAATTTGCAACTGAAATTTTTGGCTCAGGTCCTGTTCTTTTGGTGTTTCTAATGAGAAGGCAAATCCCAGCAATAATCAAGTATTTCTTCAGCTACTCCCACCAAAGAAAGCAACAGGATATGTAGAGCCTTGGTTTTCCTTTCACCCTTTGTCTTGAGATCAAAGCCTGCTGCCAGGTCTTTAGGGATTTGACAGAATCACAGGAATCAAATATTGAAATGATCTATTAGGTCCCATCTTGTGCATCATCTCCTTGGGCAGATGAAGATTGGTCTTTGCAAGTTACTGGAGCTTGCTTTTGTTTGCTCTTTACTGCCATACCTCAATGCACAAATTGTATCACAATTAAAAGCTTTGCTGCTTTCAACTTCTCTTGGGTTCTTTATACAAGACGAAAACACCAAAGCCTTTCAATGCTGTTTGTGAAACACAGCAACCAAACATTTCCTGTGCTTGTGAGCATCAGGGCCCAGTCCAGTCTGCAGCATCAGATTTTAACAGCAAATTGCATGACTGGTGACACATCCTCTGCTGCTCCTACACTATTTTTTTTTTAATTCTATAAATAAACCCATAGTGAGTTAGTTAAATAAAATCAATCAGTGAGTTGATGTCAGTTGTTAGACCACCCCATGAATAGTCTAAGTCCTGTACTTGCACTGTTCCCACTGATACAATGCCTGGCTGGGCACGGTGAATTCCATAGGACAATGCTGCTGATCCTACAGAAGTGACCGCTGTGGTCACAACTTTAACCTCTTCAGCCCAGAGATCACAATAACCCAAAGTCTCTTTTCTTTCTTACAATCCTCAGCATGTTTGAAATCTCCCCTTTTGCCACTGGCTGGGATTGCAAGCTCTGCTTTGGGGGTGCACAACAAGTACCTAACCTGGCACACAAAGCTACAGCAGCCCAGAGAGGGAAGAGGTGATGCATATCACAGACCCAGCACCACTTCCATTCATTTAGTTTTTTATTTACTTTATTTAGGTGCAGGTGTAAAAGCTGGGATTTGATAGCCTTAGACTGTAGACCTGTGGCAAGCAAACTGAAAATAGGTCAGCTAAAAATGAGAAATAAAAGCAAATACATCCAGACTGGCCTAGAGAGAGACACTGTGCTCATGTAGGGCCTGCACACCTACCCAGGGAGACAGAGGCAGTGCAGTCACAGAAAAGCAGATACTCCTCTAAATTCAACCAGTGGTGACCCAAGATAACCTCTAAAAAAAACACAATAAAAAGCAGTAATCAGAGAAAGAGCAAGGAGCTCAGAGTGATAGACTTAGGCACACATCCATGAGCACTTCCTCTTTCTCTGTCCCTTACATGGTTCACAGCTTCCAAAAGTATTCAGGGCTGCCAGCTTCAGATTGTGTGGTGTCCATGAAGGACAACATAAAGACAAAATTCAAACAAATGACAAAATGGAATGCTTTGGTTTTCTCACATCAAAGACTAAAACAAATCACTGCATTCAGTCCTTGAATTCAGGAGTGGCAAAGGCTGGAGAGGATCCACAGAGTCCAGGGAAGCCCTGGCTTTCAGCAGTCAGCAAGGCAGTCACCTTTCTCCTGGCTCAGCCCCAGGCAAGTGATTCCCCCTGTTCTGCAGAGAATTTGGCATAAAACTCTCACACAGGTACTTATGTGCAGAGAGTGGAGCTGACAATCTGGGAAAACACACTTCTGCTTTTCTGCCCTGCAGAAAAACACCAAAGTTTTTGTGCAGCTGTGGCAGATGTTTAAAGGACACTCTAAGAGGGCCAATGACCCTCAATCAAATTTTAAATCAGCTTAAGAAGAGATGACAGTGACATTTTGCCCTTCAGAATTAGCAATCAAATCTACCTTATGCAATGAAATTACAAAGCTTAAGAGTATTAGATTACAACAGAGCTTTACATCTTTCAAGAGTTGTCTCAAGTTCCTGAGCAGGCCTGGAATTCCTTTCCACTTCTCCATTTGTATTCTTGGCTCACAGCCATTTCAGAGATGAGACATTTCCCACTGCTGAAATGAATCCATCAGCTCAGGTTTTGCAGAGCATCCAGGATGTGGATTGTATGGAGGTGGGAGTCTGGCTCTGGAGAGTAAAGCTACTGTAGGGCAGAGAGTTTCATGCACACACTTTACACACGGGTGCACAATCAGGCACCCGTGTCAGAAACAGGAGGTCAGGAACATCACCAAACTAAATTACAGCTGGTTGCTGCATTTTTTAAGCCAGGAAAACAGAAAAATCCACCAAGCAATGGCAATATTTCTTTGGAAGACTCACA
Organism: Thryothorus ludovicianus; assembly: GCA_013397245.1. Classification (NCBI taxonomy): domain Eukaryota; kingdom Metazoa; phylum Chordata; class Aves; order Passeriformes; family Certhiidae; genus Thryothorus; species Thryothorus ludovicianus. Next base: position 17,565 of record VZTB01015658.1, on the reverse strand, counting down.
AAAGACTAAAAAATAGACACCTAAGCTCAAGTAAACAATAACAACAATCAAAAAAACCATCTTTTTTTATTCTCCTTATTATTGCCACAGAGCAGAGTTTTCAAAGGGAGATTTAAAAGCTTGTTGTTATTACCCTGTGACTTTTAGGATCTTCCCTGTGAATGTGGTAGAACAGTCAGGTTAGAAATAGAAAGTAAGATTTCAGCAGAGTTTGGGACCAAAGGCTCATTAACTTCCCATGGAATTTATGTGCTTTGGAAAAACCCAGCACCATGTCCTTAAAGGGTTCTGTAACAAAGGTGCTTCCCCTGATTCAAAGAAGAAAAGAGAAGAAATTAGAGGTTTTAAAAGCACCAGCAAATGATGATGATGAGAACTTAAAAAGCCAACAAGTTTACACAGAACACAACATTTTTCAGACTGTTCTCTCTCTATTGACTCTCACACACAATCAGACTCAGTTATGATAATTCCATTCCACATTCACCAAACATCCTTCCCTCCCCAGGTTCAGCAAGGGATTGAATAAGTTTTGAAAATATCACACATTGAAAATGCAAACCTGGAGGATCAGGAGGATCTGAGGGATCTGCTAAAAAATGCAGGGACAATGACATATCAACATCTCCAGTGACAGGAGATGTTAATAAAAGCATGTTTTATGTCCTTTATTTGAATAATAGATAGTGAATGTAGCACATGTAACCTAAAACTAGAGAAAAAATATCAGCAATGATATGCTATAGGAAGATGCTCACTAGTGTTTCCAGAAATAATGAGTAGATAATTTTAAAATCTGGCATGGAGACAGGAATTCCCCATGTGCTCTCATTGTCAGTGTGGCTGTTCCACAAATTCCACAGCAAGAAAAACCATTTGCCACAAGAACTGTGATTTTTTCAGGTGCAACTTACAGTTCATTTCCTAAATATTTTAGATCTTTTGAATCAAAGTTTCCACCTGTGATGCCAAAAGTCATCAACTGTATTATAAAAAGGGCAGGTGACAATGTTCTGGACCACTTTATGGGCTCAGCACAATGACTCCAAAGGGAGTTTGCCCAAACATGATATGAAAGGACCTATGATGTGATATCTGGCCAGGAGCAGGGACAGGGATTGCTGATCCAGCTGTGAGCAGGCACGCTCTTACATTCAACTTAATGTCAAAGTTAATGACAAATGTTATTTCTGCTCCATTGTTCCATAAATGCAATTTTATTTATAAATATCCTCCCGCTTTGCTGGCCATGTACACAGGAATCTCCACCCCCTAATACTTCAAAGGACATCAATCTTGAGGAAATGCAACTCCCACACTTTGACTGTTATACAGGAAAAACACTGTTGTTATGCAACACTACACTGTTCCAAAACATCTCAACGTCAGACCCTCAGCTCCAGCAGCCTCAGAGACAGAAATGGCATTTCATCAGCCAGGGAACAAGTTCAGAAAACTGCACCAGGGCCCAGGTAATTACAGGGTTTATGCACAAGGCTCCTCCACAGCAAAAAGGGGGTTTTTTGTACCTGCAAATGTGCACGTGAAGGTATTCAGGAAATCCATAAAATTTGGAGTTTATTTTCTAATTTAATGCGGATTGACCACAAAATAGCACTTCCCACACTACTTCCCTAACATTTTCTGCCAGATATTTGGGGCTTTTTATTTTTTTTCCCTCAGCTTATAAATGGTCATAAATTAAGCAACATTGCTGAGTTGTTTGTGAAGGAAGGTTATCAGAGATAACCCCTCTCTCACTGATAACCCTAAGTGAGCAGAAATGAGGCACAAGCTCCTCTCCTTTGTTTTTCTTAGCTACATCTTTTCCAGACTTGATATTCCTATTGACTACAGAACTCAAAGAGTAACTTTAAAAAAACCTGGTCCTTCAGAATGCAGCATTTGAGCTAATTTCAAAGATTAACTGCAGCCACAAGACAGGTAAATAGAGCCAGTAAATTCTAACTAGCAGGAATGCAGTTACAGATCTCCAAGAAGGACTGCAGCCAACACATCCAACGTCCAGCTTGCTCCACAGTGATGACTTCATGGAGTGCAGGATCACTATTTCAGTAACAATTTCAGATAACAATAAATTACACACCCATCTGCAGTGAAAACAGATTTCAAAGAAACATACAGTATAATCTCCTACTCAAAATGTAGCTTTTCTTAGAGTTAAAAAAACATTTATTTTGCAAAGATTGCTAGGAAACATTTGATGACAGTCACCACTTCTCTGGTTTGTGTCTCATCAAAAGCCAGGCAGTTTGCAAGGCTTTGTGCTCAGCCTCTGTTCACAACCTCCCCTCAAAGCACCGACCTGGCCTGACACTCATAAATACTGTGGGGAGAACACAGGCAAAAGGTGATACAGCTCCAGTCACACCTTTTACAAACAGATGCTCTACAACAGATTTAAAAAAAAAAAAAAAATAGGAACTCGATCAATAGAGCTGCTGCTTTCCAGGATCACAAAAGTGTTTGTAGGACACCTGTTAAGAGCAAAAGCATTCCCTCCCTTCCAAATGGCCAATTATCCAGCATGAGATCCGAGTCCGGTCAGCACAACTACTAATTAGGGTTCTCCCAGCCTTTTTAATTTACAAATTGCTTCTCCAAGCCTTCTCCCAGATTCTGAGAGTTATCACAAATGTCTACAAACACAACTGGACAAGTATTTAAAAGCAATTCTGTTCTGTATAGAGTTAATCCAGTGCATTCAAAATAACTCACCCACTAATAGCTTCACATCTCTGACGGTGAAATCCGGGTCAGGCATTCTGTAATTAGCAAAGAAAGCAATGTTAAATACTGTCAAGATAAGTATGGGTACACTCTCGTTACCATTATAAAGGAGAAATAAATGCATAGTGCTCTTTGTCCCTCGTGTAGGAGGAGGAATCAGGCAAGGCCTCTCTGAAGTGTGGACAGTGCAAGTTTTAATGACACACATGACATCCTTGCACTGGCAAGAGTGCAACAGTTTCTCTACTCACAATGGAAGAAGAGGTGTCTTTTTGAGCACTTTTTATCAGCACCACTGGGAGAGAAGGGAAGGGGTTGGGAGTGATTTCAATAAAATCCTAAATCTTTATAGCTTATTAAGCATCTTTGGTGGTTTGCAACTTGTGGTGCCTCGTGTCTGTTCCCCAAGGTGAGCATTTTCACACTTGCCAAACTGAGGCACAGAGCAGTAAAACAACCTGCTCAAAGCCACTCATCACAGGCTGCAACCATGGCTTGGAAATAAAAAATATATATTAAAACAAAATTAAAGCCCCTTTGTTTTAATGACTGTTCCAGACCTCCTTGTCTGATAGAAGATACCCTGGCTGTATTTGGTGGGTTGGGAAATTGTTCAATTCAATTTGGGCTAATTCAGAGCTAAATTAAATGGCAGCATAATTGGTTCAGGGATGTTGATGCATTTACAAGATCACTTCTAACAGAGGCAATGTTTTAGGACATAATGTAATTAGAGAGTAGCCTGGTCCAGCAAGTGAGTGAGTTCTACATGTCAGGGAGAGAGTAAAATTCTGCAGCATAGAAACTGGATGGAAAAAGAAAACAAAAACAGTAGTGAGGTTTTAAGGGTGATTGACTTCATCTTACTGACAATATTTCACACTTCACATTGCACAAAAGCTGACTAAGGAATTGCAATGAAAAACAGCCCAGTGGGACCTGCCAGCTCAGTGCTCTGCCCCTCTTGTACTGCCCTAGGTTGAAGATAAACAACTTTCTTCTGCACTTTTGACATTATTTAGTAGAAAATTAGAACAATCCAGCCCATGAGCAAACATGCAGAACAATAATTGTTACTATTAGGAAAACACTGAAAGGTAAAGTTAAAAACTGCATTTACTGGCATGCACATATCTTGAGAACTATTTGCCAAATCCTCCTTGTCCACTTTCTTTTACCCTTATCACCTTCCTGTGGTGGGATGCAGAGGCTGGACAGTATCTTTTGTTCCTTCTCTGCCAGCCCTCACATCTTTGCATTTGGCTGTGAGGGCCTCACAGCTTTGGAATTCACTCCCTCTCAGGAATGAAACAGCCTGAATCTACTGACCTTCAGGGTTCATTCAGAGCTCATCTTTTCTTTCCAAGCACTAAAAAGTCAGAAGCAGGGGAAACAGGAACCATTTGTGGGCAACAAGAACATGCCAGGCTTGTCTGACACAGCTTGCTTGTATTTGGAGTCAGAAACATCCATCAATTAGATAGGCAATCTTTTTCATATTTGTATGAATCAAAATAAAAATCAGCCACAAAGATGGAGAACAACCTTAGCCCAGATGGATATGAGCAATTCTGTTCTTTCTGAGAGCTTCAGCAGCAGTCAAAAATAAACATTGCTGAAACGTGAAGAATACAATCCTTTCAAACAAATAAATGTGTTTAGCTCTTTGGAGAGTACACCTGGCAGATTCTTAGGTTTTTTCTCTGCAGTCTAAGGATGTGTGATATGTTAAAAAAAGAAGAACACTAAGTGAAAAAAAATCAAGCCTGGAAACAGCAAGTTCAAGAACTTAATTTGTAGTTGGGTTGTCTTGAGAGGTCCAGCTTTAATTCCAACTCTTTCTGCTGCTACAGGTGACTGCTTCTTCAGCTCCAGCCCCCCCAGCACAACTGCCACACTCCCTCTTACACAATTAGGGCTGCTTTGCTACAAAATTATGATACCAAAAAAGCCAAAACCAACTGTTTTCTTGAATGCCATCAGTCACTTGGGTTTCTGTTTATAAATCCAAAAGAACAGCAATGCAAGAACTGCACAGAAAAGTTTCCCCTTGATGTTATGCAATTTTCAGACAAACGCATCTTGTGTAAAATCACCATGAATGCTTCTAAAGATTTCAAATATCATAAAAGATGACGAAGAATAGTACAACAGGGTGACTTAACTCCAAAATATGGCTGACTACACTGATGTTCAGCAGCCTGTGAAAAACAAATTGTGTTGCTGGTTTCCGCAGCCAGAAGAGAAATGCAAACACCTCAGTCTGCACTGGGTGCCTTTTAGCAAATGTTTAAAGACTTGCTAGAGAACCTATTCAAATCCTAATGAGGATGAGCTCTGGGCAGCACAGGTATCTGATTAACCAGGAAACAATGCAAGATGACTGCTGTTCAGATAAGAGATAACACCTCTCCAAAGAGCATTCTCTGAGTTACAATCCTGGAAACAGCCCTCCAAGAAAAAACAGCTTCTCCTCTGCCAGGAGATCACAGGGGGCCTTTTTCCTGCTTTCAGACGCACAAGTAGCAGCTCATGATGGTCAGAAGTAGAGGAAAGCAATTTTCAGAGTTTCATTGTAAGGATTTTTCCTCATTCCTCGAGAGGAAGTACCTCCAAGCACAGTAAGCAGACTGCTCAGCTCTGTACATCTGCCAAGCACAGACATGCAGGCTGACTGCTCAGCACAAGCAGAAGCAGAAGCTTGTATCAGCACATACTCAAAATGTCAGAAGTGAAAAAATCATCTTACATCACGTATTTTGTAGAACATTGTATCTCAAAAGTCACCCTACATACACCTGGATCACCCAATCCACCACATCATGATGTTCACAGCCTCCTGTGATCTGAAGCCCAGGAATGTTTGTGTCTGCAGGATGAGCTCTCATTTCCACACTTCTTCACTCTGGAGCACGAGCTGGACTGGTACCGTTGGCACAGCAGGAGCTTAAACATCTTCCCCATTTTCTTCTTGAACTGAGGGGAATTTCGTGTGAACTTCCTCAAACACAGGAGGAGGATCTGGGAAGGTGCTGCAGCATCTCTGGCTCATAAACACTCCAACAGCTCATGGCTTCTTCAGAAAGAAATTCTTGAAGCTTTTACCACTTGTCCCTTGGAGCAGCAGTTTAAAACCAGTGCATGCAGAGAGAGTCTACTGAGCACTTCTTGCTCAGAGCTCGACATATAAAATTATTTTACTACTTCACCAGAAGCATCACAGCAGCTCCTGTTTGCTCTTCCAGTAAAGGGAAACATGGTTGTCAAATATTCCAAACTCTGCTTCATCTCTTTCTGTCTTTAAATTATACTGGGATGGCTTGATCCTTTTTAATTAATAATTGAGACTCCTTAGTCCCCTAAACTGGGAGGTGTTCCACAGCTGAAAACTGATATGAAACTGAGCAAAGCAATGATGCCTTCAAAAAAATATTTTACTTTCAGCATAGTTAGTTACATGATCCTAATTTCCAAAAGTATCAAGGAACAGTGATCTAAACTATGGATTAAATACTGATAAAGTTAATGCTTTTAATACTTCTCTTCTACACACTGCCACTTTCACAAACAAAGTTGCAGGATCCTCTTATTAGAATATCAAATCCTTTACACTGGATAGTAACAAAATGCAACCTCAAAAAGGCTCCAGTAATCCCATATTTAACTAGACATTATTAAATATTTACAAAGCTGTAACATTCTGAAGAGACATAATTATAATGGAAAACGACAGGCATCATTAGAATTCCACCTGCAATGAAGGAAAGAATTGAGAAGTCAAAAATTGAAGGGAGTTTATTCTGATATTACAGCATGGATTGGGTGCAAAAACCTTTGGATTTCATTCCTAACTTTCACTGCTGACTTATTTTTGACTGTGTTAGTACCATGCAGTCTGCACTTAACTTTTATAGACTTCATTATCTGCTTGTTTATAAGTGGAAAATAATCATTCCTCCTCTCAAGGGTGCTGACAGTCTTACTAATTGCAATCCATTTCGAGATCATCAAAAGAAATATCAGATACAAGTAGAAAGCATAATGGTTATTTTATAAAAGCATTTATTAATCACCAAAATTTGGTTGTAACTTACTTAATTCCCAGTCCATCCTTATTTCTGAAGATGAGGGGAACTCTGAGAGCTTCTCTTTGCACATATTCAAAAGTAAAATCTGTGAAAATGAATAAGAACAACATCCAAAAGCAATTACAATGGTGTTGGCACCTCATGTTACATTTTCTCAGACTCTCCCCATTTCCCTTTTCTCACCAAAGAACTCCCTATCACCTAAAGAGAAATAGAAAGAGAATGCATATTTTAGATCCAGACCGGAAACCCAGTGACAGACAATGCTCTCGCAGCTGCTCCCTATTTTTCCTGTTCACTGATGCACATAAAATAGAAGCCAGTCAGTTTGTCAATTAAGGTCTGTGTTGAAACACCCAGGCTGTAATGAAATACCAAATTAACAGTTAAAAAGGAATCCTGATCAAATTACTGCAAATCAGTCTGGGGTTTGGTTTTTTGTTTTTTGGGGTTTTTATGGAAAATGTGTAGTTTAAAATGTATGTGTAAGTTTAGATAATCTAAGTTACACATTTTTACTTAGCTAAATACATGTTTTCTTGTGAATATTATCTGGTTCTAGCAAAGAGCTCTGATTCTGTGCACACATCATTCTTTTTATGTGAGGGTTACTGTTGGTTTCAACAGAAAAACTTTTAATTAATCAGCAATGTAACTCCAGGAGCTGATAGTGAGATTTTACACAGCTCCTGGCACTTAGGAAGTATGTGAAAAATGAATTGTGGGGAGTCACAGTATAATACACAATCAAAGAGAAAATTAAACATAAATTTGTCATGTTAACACTGTTCAGCATTACCTTGTTGCTCCTCTCTGAGGATTACACAGGCCTGGCCTTTCCTGGGGATTTCTCTATGCACAGTCTGACACAATAGCAGTGATTTGGGGATTAGAGAGGAAGTTACAAGGCAGCGATTTGGGTGAGCCATGGCTACAAAACCCCAGGCTCAGTTTGGAGCCTTCTACCACAGAGAGCAGAGGAATTCCTGCAGCAACCATGGTCTGTTTCTATGGCTCTGCTATTCCCCCTTTTTTACAGGAGAAATGACTCTTATAAAGCATCCATACACTGCCTTGAAATGGAAAGCATTGCTTGGCTGTTCAGCCCTGCACTGCCAACCCCAGCACACACTCCCTGCACTTTGTTCAGGTACACACGAGCAGTTCAACAACTCCAACACCTTCCTGGGCCAGCACAAGCACCTCAGCCTGAGCTGCTGCTCCTGATGTTTCTCTGCTCTAAAACCCAGACTGAAAGTAGGAGGGGACCCAGAGGCCAAGCTCCCATGCCTGCACACGTACTGCCCTCTAATTTTACAACTTTGCTGTATTCAGTTAGGAGTTATGACAAGTAGGGATATAATGTTCCTACTTAAGAGTTACCAAATCATAGCACTGTAATTATCCATTAAAACTACAGAAACTTTATTGCCACTAGTCTCAAAGAAAGTGTAATGAACACTCCATTTAACAGGTTACCAAGTAAATATTTCTGGGCTAAAGAAGTCATTCTTCCCCATAGGCATCCCCATTAAAGCTACTGCCTCTTGGTAAGCAAATAAATAAACCGCAGAGACTTTTTACAGACACTGATCCAAGTCAGAAAGTCAACAAACACCAGAGTAATGCTGGTGGAAGAAGCAGAAGCAGCTTTGCAGCCTTGCAGACTAGAGAACAAGTAGCTATGACAAACTGCATTGAAGCCAAAAAACACACCACTGCAAGATGAGTTATCATTAAAAATGAAAATAAGGACATGGGAGAGAAAAAACTTAGTGCTCAATTAATTCCATGTGTTTATATAAATTGTTTTATTCTTACATACTACTGTCATTGTTTTGCTCAGATTCAATTCTACTCTTAGGTTTATAGAGGAAAAAAAGTAAACCAATAGTAAAAATAAAACCAGAGCAAATAGCAAGGCAGATCCTTTCTTCCTAATGCCCCAACAAAGCATTTAAATCCCTTGTGGGGCTGAACAAAGCCGACACAGACCACAACAAAATAACAAAAGACACTCATTTATTTTCAAGTTCCCTAGAAAGGAGAGAGCTGCCCAAAGATTTTGGAGCTGCCAAGCCAGGGAAGATGTGGATTCTACTGTCCTTAGCATGGAGCAGTGGAAACCACTGGAGTGTTTGGAAGCTGAGGGTAGAATGCAATCATTTTCTGGAAAATTAATTAACATTTTCCAGCTAAAAAATAGTTGCTTGTGTTTTGTTTGGAGGAAGAGGGGTCAGGGTTGAGCTTATCTCTTAAACAAATACCTTCCTAAGTAAGACAGGTATTTAATTTCTCCACCACATCAACATTTCTAAAAGGAGCTTAAAATGCTCTTGCAAAACTAAGCCTAGGGGAGAAAAGGAAATTTTCTAAACTCGATTAGTGGCTCCACACAGTTAGAGCAATTTCAGGAGGATTACAGCCAAAACTTCTCTTTCCTGAGAAAGCCATCCTAAACAGGCATCCTCAGTGAGGCCGAGTTTTGGTGATAGCCATCTGGGATTAGGGATCCGTGTCAACAGCACAGCAGTAAATAAAGGTGACCTGCAACCCCCCGGCCCGTTTGATTCCCGGGCAAACCTCTCCCGTTTCCCTTCCTGCCAGGCAGCGTGCGGCAGAGCTGGGCTGTCTGGCTCTGCTTACCCTCCGGAATTCGAGTCACCTAAGCAAAGCAAGCCACTTTGGGGAGGGGAGAGCTGTAATTTAATATATGATAGACTCACAAAGAAGTTATTGACTTTAAAGTCTCCGAGCCTGGTGAACAGGCTCATCAATCGCACCCTTTCGCAAAAAGGGTCCTGGATTCAGCAGGGGGCGGAGGGGGAGCAGGAATCACCTCTGGCTAAGTGGGGGCTGGGGTTTCGGCCTCTCTCGTGCCAGGACCTAATTCCTGCCCAGCCCGGTGCTGCGCTGGGGTCACGGTGGCGGAGCAGGGCGGGGGGAGCGCTGGGCGCTGCCGTGGATCACCGCGCTCATCCCGGGGCAAAAGCCGCGCTCCGGGTGCGGGGGGGACGGGCCGGGGCAGCCCCCCCAGGGCGGGACGGGCTGCAGGGCCCCACCAGCGGCCGCCCCCCGGTTCCCCTGGGCCGGCGGCGTCACCGGATCCCCGGGCAGGGGCGCGGGCTCGAAATCCGAAGCCGGAGCGGAGCCGCACGTGGAGGCGGCGAGCGCGGCCGGACAGCCCCCGGCCTGGCAGGGTTACCTTTGCCGTCCATGGCATGCACGAAATCCCCGTGGTACATTTTACTCTTTAATTTCTCTTCCAAATTGAAACTCCTGATGCTGACAATTTCCTCCACGTCCGAGAGGTCCTCGTTCTCATCGTACCGCCTTCGGCCGATGCAGCGCTAGAAAAGACACAAAAACCAAAATAAAACACATTGTCCGGAAAAGAAAAAAATCGAGGGAAGCACATGGATCGTGCACAACGGTTTGATAAACACGTTCTGGGGGAAATAATTAAGATGGCAAGGCACAAACTGAACAAAACCTGAACCCAAACAAGCTCCAACCCTGCTGCATGCACCTTTTCCATCCCGTGACACGGAACTCGGCAGGAATAACAGGTGCTTGGCTTCAGAAAAACTCAAACTTGGGCTGCTGAGCAGGGGCTGGCGCTGGAAGGCGAGCAGGGGATGTAACTCGCCGACAATTCACAAGCTACAGCACCGATGCGTTTTGCAATCCCGTAAAAACCCGTGAACGGCGGTCAACGCTCGTTAACGACCGGATCATTTTTTTTTTTCTTATTATTATTTTTGTACGTGAACGCGAGCTAATTCCCCGGGGAAGGGAAGGGGGGCGAATCTTCGCATCTGATGCCCAGCATCCAGGTTTCGGTATTTACATAATCCGAGTGTTTCCATAGTCACACCGGAAGCGGCGATTTAAAAACCAGATCGCTTTATGTAACGCCGCGATGGATGCGCAGCCCCCGCGCGCTCCCCCCGCCGCCCCGCACGCTCGGCAGCGCCGAAAGCGCGGGGGTCCGCGGCCGAGGGGCAGCGACGAGTTCAATGCGGGGGGATGGAGGGTAGGCCCGGCGGAGGCCGGTGCCGCTGCCCCGGGGAAGCGGCGATGGGCGCGGAGACGGGGCCGGAGGCGGCGGGGACCGGCCGCGCACAAGGTAGGTCCCCGGAGGAGCGGGGGGAGCCCGGTGCACCGGTTGCCGCCGGCGGCTGTGCCCCTCTCCCGGCAGCTCTCGCCCTGCGAACCCGCCCCGCAGCCCCGCGGACACGCGCGGTGGATCGGCGCAAACCCGCACGCACCGGAAAAAATAATGATCCATGATCGTCCCACCCTGCCCGTCCCTCGGTTCCATTCCGCCCCTTCCCCGCTGCCTCAGCCGCGCTCTTGCAAACTAAGTCGCTCCGCTGCCTACGTCCCACATGCATTTCTCCCTTTGCAAACAATTAAGCAAAATCAATTAAAAGGCACGAATAGGAAAGAGACCGAAGCCAGCTACACACCAATCTTCTTCCAGAGTCTTTCTTTGCCTCCATTTTTTTGGAGAGTTTCATCACTTATTTGTCAACAGTTCCTGTCCTGCATATTTGGCCCAAATGGGGAGGAGGCAAAACAAAAGCCATCCGGGGCTCGCTAAAGTTTTGCAAT
>VZTB01015656.1:75678-94787 GCA_013397245.1 Thryothorus ludovicianus | reverse complement strand
TTTTAATACTACCTACTCTTTTTCCTCAATTTACACATTACTGAAGATTAACAATGATTAAATACAGTAATTTAAGCAACACATGCTCTATGCTTTATCTTCTTGATTTTATGCAGCAGCTTGCAGAAAGTAAGTTTTCAAAGGCCCGCTTGAATATGTTTGGACAAGCACCTATCAAGAAATCAGATACCTCAAAGGTTCTCACTCAGTGATGGAAAACATTCTTTAATAGCTAGTCAATAAATGTAAATATGTATTTTTGTTTTTTTGATGGCACCTTTTTTGTTGTAAAACAGGAAGAAAGTGCAATTGTCAAGTAGTCCATCACAGGTATGAAGAAAGCAATATAAATGGTCTTGAAAGCCTTCCCTCCTTTTGTTTGTACCAGCACATTGTAGTTGCAGACAGATAGTTCTGGTTGATTGCTCTGAGTGTTATGGGAGAGAGACTCTGAACTGATGATTGAAGGGAAAGAAAAACTTACACTAAGATCAGAAAGAAGGAGGGCACTCAAGGGTAAAACATAATAAAAACTTGAGATCAATGGGCATAAATCTGTGTGCCTTAGCCAAATTACATAAATCCATGGCAAGATAAATGGACATAGGCTTTTGCTACTTGCTTCATATGTGCATGTTTTAAAGAAAAATGAGTAAGAAACAAAAAAATAAAGACTAAATTATAACTAAGGAGACTTGAATTCTATTTCAATTTCTTTCACCAATTTATGCTATCAGTCATCATATTTTCTTATATTTTCTATAAAACCGGCAATAGAACTCACTTTTTCATAAAATATGCTAAAAAGATATCCAACTACTAAAGTCTAATACTAATTTTACCATCTTATTTTGACAGTTTGAGTCCTACCAATTCCATCAAATTCTGCAGAACTCCACTGGCAGAAAACTGGAATAAGGTACTGCTGAATCAAGACTGTGCATGTTGCAGACAATTTATTACAGACTTAATAAAGCAGCATCTAGATACATTTTTTAACTGATAATGTATTGATTTAACAGATTCTGAGGCTGAATTTTTATGCAATTAATATTTCAAAAGTCAGCTGTTCTGACAATATAGAAAGTAGCCTAGAGCAAAGAAGTACACTGAAATACAATGCAAAGATAAGCCAATTCCTGCCTCTCTGGAGTGCTGGCAGCAGACTCAGGAAGAAAAAAGTGAGTGCCTCCATGCACTAGAGAGCTTCCTTAGAGAGTATGTCCATACTACTTACTCCTTGAACAAATCTGAGCTGCATTTGAGTTACATTAATCAATTACATGCATATGTTTGATTGGAATTCTATTGCTGGCATGCTAATTTTAAAATCCATGAAGTCTTTCCCTTATAAAAGTACTTGCGTCTGCTTTTGAAAATATTTCAAACACACCACCACACCTTTACCACTCTGAATATAAGCAAAGAAATATGTGGACTATTTATCATAAATATCTTTAAAGCCATCATTGTTTTATTTCCCTATGTTTTTTTTGTTGTAAAGTGATAGAGCTTATTAAGAAAGAAAAAAATACAATAGGGAGACCAGGAGTGACTCTAAAGCTATCAAAGCCCTCATCTGCAGAGTTTAAAGGAATATATAACATTTCTGTAACTGTCTCTTTGTGTTGTGCACAAAATGCTTATTCAGTGATACAAGATACTACTGCTGTCTTTAGAAATAATCACATTATTGAACCTATTGAAAAGAAGTAAAGAGATATTGTTTCTTTACTGGAATATTCTGTCTATAGTCCAGAAGTCATTCTTGGCAACAAACTGAACCTGAAATGTTCAAACATCAGCTTAACAAATCCTGAATCCCCAATCACTTAAAGAGAGTAGTTGGAAGATGGCATCATTGAAACACTGTAGAGATCACATGGAACTTTTCCATGCTGTAAAATGTAGAAAGCAACAGCAAGCACTTTTTTTATTTTTGAAAATGTGACTCAGATTAAAGTAAATTATCACAAAAAAAGTTAATAGAATGATAATTTGGTTCAGGAAGATAAATTCTCCTCAATCACCTTTCTCATTAAGATTACGGAAAAGTTTGGATGATCCTTTCCAAACCGGTGGTGTCTCCAAAAGGATCTGATTCAGTTCCTAAAAAATAAGGTTCAAAAAATTTAAAAACATATACTTCAGTATTTAATGAAGTAGTTAATAGATTATGATTAAATTCTAGGATATCAATATAAAAGACAGGGAACTGCATGCAAATCTACCAGTTAATTTAACTTCAGTTACTGCAATGATTTTGGAAGTACTCAAACACTCCATAAATTTTTGCACACATGATTATTTCAAGAATTACTCATCTGCACAAATTCTAAGTGTTTGCTGAGCTGGAGGGAGACATGCAATGTATTTGTGGCTGAAATAACTCACCACTGCTCATATTGACTGAAGCCAAGGATAAGTCCCCCTGGATTTCAGTAAGGTTTTCATACAATATCCGAGCAACTGTTCTTTTAAAACGCTCGACCTGAACTAAAGCAAACTTCACCCATGAATATGAATGTACTTTACTTAAAATACAGGGAAACAGAGAGAGTCCTTTTGCAGTTATACAAATGAAAAAAAAAAAAGACACTTAAACACCACAAAAGAGATAGAGTGGCATAAATATCTCAGGCAGTTTTGGGTACATCTATTACACCTGGACACTATGAAACGCAGTCAGATATAGACTGAGGGAGAAACTGACAGATGCTTGAGAAAGTCAGTAAATCCAACAAAACAGGCAGCGGCTAAAGTATCTGAGAGTCTGGATTCAGCTGAGTCTGAAGTGACAAAAATGAAGAAACTAAACTCTCCTGTGCCTCTACCTTTACATCACGAACAAAATCAACTACCAACATGTATGGTTACAAGACCACACAGGAATTATTGCTCACCTGCTTTGAAAGGGATCGCCACTTTTTAGCATCTGTAACAAAAGAATGAATGCACAAAATTTAGTTATGCCAATGTAGTGTCATAAAAATTTGATTACATCTATACTGTGTTTTCTAGACAAAGAATTATTTGCCTTACTTCATGAATGTAATTGTCTTTATGTTATTAAAAACCCTTTGACTTAATACATACCTAAAGTCCTAACTTTAAAGAACCAATTCAGATGTAGTTTTTAATCCAACCCTGCTTCTATGAGAAAAAAGACTTTCAACCTCCTAAACACATCCTTAAAACATTTAACAGGAAACAGAGGGCATTCATGCTAACCCCTGGTATCAATACTCTGAAATGATTATTTAGTAGTAGTATTAAAATGCAAATTGGAAGGAGACCTAGATCACCACCCTTGCATTATGGACTACTCATACTTTTAAAAGCAAACACAGAAAAAAAGCTCTTGAAACTACATCAAGTGCTAAAACATCCTTCATCCCTTTCTACTAACTCAGATTCCTTTTCCAGCCTCTGTCAGGCTCAATTCTTTGGTAATTATAATTGAACAGGAGTTGTCCATAACCATTCAAGAATTCAAAACATGAGGTTCATCACCACCTTCTCAAGACAAGTATTTGTATAGACTCAGTATTACAATAAGGTGTTCTGAATATCAGAATTCCCAAAGGTCTAGATAGTATCATTTTATGTGGTCAAACCCATAACTTTTTGGTGAGTAAAGGCTTCTTTTTATAGAGCAAAACACACTGTGTTATTAGAAATGCTTTTCCCATAATGAACTTCATGCTCCATTAAATAATTGAAACAATACACAAGCTACCCACTATGGTCTTTCATCAATTCATGGTTAGAAACTTTAATTTTTATTTTACATCTTGGTAAAGGTTTACACCATGACTGTTGAAAAATCCCACTCTAACTATGGTGGAGTTATATCATACAACATCATAATATGATCTAACAGATTTTCATAAGCTTTTCAGCTTAATTAAGTCCCCTAAAACAATCTCATTTGCCATATAAATTGATGTACGTTAATGCCTACCATAAAAAACTTGGGAGAATAAATATATCTAATTTTCCCCTCAGATAATTTCACAGTCTCATATGTTATATACATATTTTCTTTCTAGACAAGTCAGTGAAGATTTGTGTGTGTGTGTGTATATATATATATATTTATGTATCTACACTTCTTACAGCTCAGTATTAAGCTAAATTTACTATAGTTAGCACTAAGGGGAAAAAAATACTTCATCTTTTCTTAATTTGCTTTCTCACATATAAACACATTCAGATTATAAAAATGTATCAAGAATGACTCTTAAAAATAATGTATGTTCCCAAATGAAAGCCTGCAGAGGCAGAAAGGGGCAGAAAGGCAGAAGCAAGTTAATTGCAGCATTTGTTTTATATTTTTTTGTAATAAATGCCTGGAGTAAAAACATAAATTTTATAAAAGAAAACATACTCTTACCATATTAGTTAGTGTTTAATCAAAAAAGGAAGTGAACACCCTCTTGACTTTTGTAGGGTTTACATGATTTCCAAAGTAAATCAATCACAATAGACACATTCACTCCCTCACAAATGTCATTCTGGCCTAGTATTATTAGCTTTTCTATAAAGCAGACATAAAGAGCTTCTATTATTATACTTCAAAGGGCATCTCTGCTTTTTGACAAAACTCAAGACATTTCTAGTCTTCATTCACAAAAATCCCAGTATATGTTCTTTTTTTATTATGCAAAATATAGATGGTCTAGTACTGATGGTCAGCCTGAATGGACCCAATTATCTACAACTTACAATTTATTTATAAAATGACCCCAAAAATAGAAAATAAAATGTTTAGAATGTATTATTAGAAAAATTCCTTCCTTGAATGCACTACTTTCAACAAAGCAAGACAGAAATTTGACTTGCCTAAGAAGACAAAGTGATACGTTGGCAATGCTGCAGTACAAAGGTTAAAATTACCATAGCCAGGGATGAGGAGCTGGATGTGGCAATCTGTGGGTCACCTATTTCAGCTATTACTTCCTATTTATCAGCCTTCTGTCCCAAAGTCCCAGACAATATGACCTGTACTAGAACGAGGTGATCCACTTCTACTTAGTTATAATCCCCTAAAATAATTATGCAAGCCATGTAATCTCTGATACCACAAAGCCTAAAAGACACTCAGTTTAGTTTTGCTTTTGGTCTTAGAGGTGAACTGGATGAACAGAAAGGATTTTGATAGAAATGAAGTGACTGAATTCAGAAGGGTGCCTGACTGCTCAACTCCAGATGTCTTCTTTTTTTCCATGAGCTAAACAGAATATTTGAGCTTAATGATTTTTAGTTTGGTTTTGTTTTTAAAATCTGAATACTAGCTTTGTGAGAAGAGGAAACAGAAATTTCATTATCATGGAAAAATTCTAATAGCAAGCCATACATATAATGTGGTCTAGCCAATCAAATTGTTATAAAACAGAGTTAAACCAAAATGTTTTAATGATGCCCAGTATATACAGCACAAATGCTTCATGACCATACACAGTGAAACCTAAGTCCACGCTAACAAAAAAGGGAAGAATTGAAGGTCTGAGCAGAGGAAATAGATAAAAAGTGCTGATGTGTATTTGTATTAACTTGTGTGATAAGCAATCTGCTTCCTCTCTTTTAACTGCAAAGCAAAAACAAAAGATTTGCTTTCTGGTAAGACTTTCAAAGTTTTGCAGGTTTTCACTATCTAAGCTCTATCTTCTGTCTTCACTACTACAATAAGATTATATCTTTATTCAAAAGTTACAGAAGTTTGATCACTGATGTGCCAGGGCTGAATTCTTTCCTCTTGTTTCGTTACTGTTACGAGAACAAAGGGGAAAAAATGCAACATCTGCACAGGATTTTAGGCTTCCTCTGACTGTTTTAGCACTGTTTTTGACAGTGCTCTATACTGGCTTTGCAGTGTAGACTGAAGAAAGGAAAACCTAAGGTGAGTGATTATAAATGTCACACCTGAGCAAAGATATTCCCATTCCCCAGAAGCTGTGTGCTGCTACCAATGCACTTCAAGCCTGAGGGCCAGGAAATCAAACTAGAGCAGAAAGGGATCACCTTACTATTTAGTCACTCTTTGATACTTAAAGGAAAGAGTTTACAATAAATGACCTAAAGTAGATAGTTAATTTTTCATTAATTAACACATGGTACTAACACTCTCAATGTTTAAGTTATGGAATTTGATCCCCTGGGGGACTAGAATTCTTACTCAAAGCCTGTCATTTAGAAAGCCATGATACAGTTATATGTTGTATCTTAAGTGTTTCAGAGCACACATATGTCCTTACAGAGAAACTATATAGAAAAATAAGAATTTTACACCAATATAGGCCTGCTCAGAAAGAAACTGTCTCAATGCAAACGGCACAAATTAACTTGCCACCTTTCATGACTGTTGAGCTCTTTGCAATCTTTAAGAGAAGAATGTTTAACTAGCATACAGATGTTTACAATCTAGTAACAATCAGGATACTGTTTGTATGCATTTGGGCACAATTAAAATTCTGAAGATGCAGTACCTTTTTACTACAATCAGAAACAGAAGTAGAAATCAAAAGAAAATGGGAAAATAACAGGCACCATGGACATTTTCCCTAGAAGTTTTAGCATTCTAAAACTCCTGCTTACGTTTGGGTTCATCACTTGTAACAGCCTGGATGAAGTCGGATGGAGTCATGTACAGCTGTCCTTCGAATTCCAGACTGGCAAACTGGCGAAACCGTTGCTCCCGTGGAGTTGCATAAAGGTGCAAATCTTCGACGTCTGATCTGTTTTCTGTAACCTTCAAGGACAGAGGACACAGTTTTAATCTATGAAAAAGGTTCTGATTTACAATTGCCACATTCACCATAAAGGAACTGTAACTATAAATGTGATAATTCAAAAAGTCAAACACATTCAAGTTATTTTTTTATGGTAAGAGCTGAAACTACAATTGGGATGTCAATGCTATCATTTACAGTCTTCTATAACTTTAGCAACAATCTCTGTGTATTGAAATTGATGGTACTACCCAATCTCAGAAGAAAAAATTTAAAAAAGAGAATTTCAGCTTCTGAAATTCATAGAAGAAGGGGCAACTTTAACTCAAGAAACTCTTTGTAACTTCAGCAGGAAGACTTCAAACACCTCTGCCAAAACTATTTCAGTTTTTAATAATTCCAGAAGAGAACAGAGTAATACTTTATCTATATTGATTCTTAATATAGAGTGCAGCTGTAGATAGCAATAGGCCTCCAAATATACTCTAGTGTAAAGCTACCATATCTGGGGGAACTGGAGAAGGGAAGAATATAATTCCAGAGTTACAAAAGTAATAATAAATAGCATTGAGTTCACATATCATGAGTGTCAATGCCAGGAGTTTCTGGTGTATTTCCCATCCAGCTGATTTAAATGTAAATCTGGTAGTATGAAACTGTAAATGTTCTAAACCCTCACATCCTTCTGTTGAACTGCCAAATGTTTAACAGAAAATATATTACTGCTATCTGAAAACTCTTTTTAGACCATGAGGCAATATCCTCTATGCAATCATTATCTCAAAGAAAATGTAAGTATCAACATTTTTTCAAAGATAAAAAACCAAACCTAAACTGTTTCCTAGAAGGAAGAGCAACCATATAGGTAATTTCTCCCCTTATGTTAAAATAGGAAAGCAGCATTTCACCAATGAAACCTCCCAACTTGCTCATCCTGTCATTTAATACAGTATTTCTGAAATTCTCCATCTGTCTAACTAAGGAACACACAATTTAACTAATACTATGTTTTCTTTTAACAACTAAGAAAACAGACAAATGCCCTTTATTTTTCAGAGAGGCATCTAAACCCCAAACATAAGTTGGAAGATGTCTGCAGTGGCAGTCCACTAAGAGATAACTGTCCTCAAATACAAACAGAAATTGGTTTTCCAAAACCCTTCTAAGAATAGAGTACAGATTTCAGCAATTAGAAACAAAGACACATTTATACTGAGTAGTCAGAGATATAGGCTCACTTTTCATCAGCTTTTCAAACAACATCCTTAAAAAATAAAACACTGGTGAGACTACTGCAGTCAAACAAAATTTTTATGGCCTCAGTTTTAACTACAAGATTAAATTAGATTTCTAGAAGAGAAACATAAAAATGAATATGCCTAGAAGAAGTCAAACACTTTCTATTTGGAGAAAAAAAAAGGATGTTTTATAGGGGAGTCTTACTACTTAATACCTTATCTAAGACATTTTAGCCAGCCTTCTACAAGGACAAAACACTAATTTGTCTTTCTGGACTGTCTATCGTACTTTCAAAATCACTGCTCCATGTGTGTACGTGTCAAAATGTTTTGTTTCAACAAACGAACCTGTCATAGAAAGTAAGATTAAGAGAAAGGTCAATACAATAATTTAGTTTTCAGTGGACTGCTCTACAAATATTCTGTACTTCTGCCTGAGATACAGCTCTAAACCAGTGCTTCATGTTTTTATAATTTTCAAATGATTACCAAATTAAATATGGGGAGAAGAAAACAGTCTAACAGCCAGACCTACAAAGTCATCTTAAAGTGACAGAAATAAACTGAATTCTTTTCTAACATATTCACATGCAAGACAAAATATTTCTGTCCTATCTCACTGTTTGAATATTTTTGTCTTACTGATCCTTCAGCAGTCCAAGTGGCATTCAAGCTATGCCTTCATGTGGGACTTACACAACTCAGTTGTTTTGACAGAACTTGTAGTGACACAACTGATTATCCCTCTATTTGAAGTTCAATAATCTATCTCTTTTTTGATATATATGTTATTTTATTTTATCACTATTACAAACATGCTTGTCAATACAGTCAGGATGTAAATATGAGTAATAAGCAATATTTCTGTAAGGTCAATTTTCAGAAAAAAAACAGCTTCAAGGCCATATTACATACACATATACGATCAACTGTTATCAGTCATAATCAATCATATACAATCATATACAATATACAAGAAATCTCTAGATAATGTATCTCTCAAATATCATTTTAGTTTTGATCACTGTCAGTATTTAGAGAGCATGTTGAGATTCTTTGCTCTCAAGAATTCTCACTGTCTCAGGTACTGCTTAATATTTCGCTTGAGACACTCAGAAAAACATTTGCTAAATTCTCAGACACATATTTCAACATTATCTTAAGGACTCAATGCAACTACAAGTATAACATGCTGGAAACATGGAATTCTAAAGACATGCTTACAAATTATGCATGTACTCAGTACTCAGGTCTGCAAAGCCTTAACTTCTGCCTCATTTTTCAGTCTAGTTTCCCTCTGACTACATAGCCATGCCAGTATTTCATGCTGTGGCTCAAAATCATTGTAACATGACATGAATACAGCCTGCCCCCACAAAGAGGAGCACCTCCCTAAAGGCCCAATGTCTGCACGACCTTGCTCTGCTGCTTTATGTTCAGTTTTACAAGCCTCAAACTAGATAAGGGAACTGGTCTGACTGAGAACTTTTCTTTTTGGTGGTGCTATTTTTAAGCCAGATAGAACCCTGGATATACCACATGAAAACAGTTATTTGTTTCAAAACCTAGGCCACATCAGCTTACAGATTATGAAAAAAGAAAATAGCACCTGCTTCAGCAGCAAGCTCCACCTGCTTCAAGTGAGGGAAAACTGTGAGCTTAAGCATTATTTTATTCCAAGGAGTAAAAACACCACTCTATTTTGAACTTGAAAAGAACTGAACTGAAAGAATCAAAACAACTTATTTCTGCTATTGAGCCAACATGAATTAAAATAAATGTAACTAAGGCTTCATATGTATTGGATCACTGGTCCATACTCTAAATGTCCAAATAAAAGCAAAGTTTGGATACAGAAGCCTCCAGGCACACAATTAGTAAACTGACAAATAAAACTTTCATTAGCAACAATGTTATTTTTTTATCCAAATTTCTTTACTGCTTCTGTTATTCTTAATAATTTATGTATCATAAAGAACATTTTATCTTGTATAAAAGCCAAAATTACTGGGAAGTTACAGATATTCTAGTTAAAAACCTAGATGTTCTAAAGTATTACCTCAATTTGCACTTCTTCAGGCATTCATTTATGAAATTCATCTCAACACATAACAATTAGACATCTTCCCTTTTCCCCAAGATTTGCAAATGATAATGCAGTCAGGTAAGTGTGAAAATCTTAGTGACACCAATTGCTCTTGATTGATTTATTTCATATTTATGCCCATCTTGGGCAATCTTACTGTAGCAATGGACACAACAGGCACATCTCCTGTGAGGAAAGGCTGAGAGGGTTGGAATTGTTCAGCCTGAAGGATTCCAGGGAGACCTTAGAGCATCCTACCAGGACCTACAGGAGGTCTGCAAGAGAGCTGGAGAGGGATTTTTTACATGGGCACATAGAGATGGGACAAGTGGGAATGGCTTTAAACTGAAAGACAGTAGAGTTTCAGTTTCTTTACTGTGAAGAAAAGAATTCTTTACTGTGAAGAAAAGAATGGTGCTCAGACTCTGGCACAGGTTGCCCAGAGAAGTTGCGGATGCCCTGGAAGTGTTCCAGGCCAGGTGGGATGGGGCTCTGAGCAACCTGGTCTAATGGAAGGTGTCCCTGTCCATGGCAGGGTGCTGGGAACTAGATGATGTGTAAGGTCCCCTCCAAATCATTCTATGATTCTGTGAACGAGACACAGAAAGTAGATATTGAATACCTCAGGGAAGGTACTGCTGGTGAAGGAGTGAACAGGAATCACTAGGTTTCCAACTTCTATTTGAAGTTTCAAGACTTTATCCAGATTAAATCTCTCCGTGATTATCAAGTAATTTCAAAAACTTTTTATGAAATCACATCTCTCTGACAAACAAATGAAGGCAGATTTTTTTATGCTACATGTTTACCAATCCTCTTGGTGATCATGCTTACTAATTACTATGATCTTGTATCACGTTACAATTCTCTGTCTTTTAAAAAACAAGACATGCCCATTTCTATCACACAAAGTCACAAATCTCCTAATAGCAGTTTTATCTTAATTTTAGGCATAGCTGCTTATCTCCAGTTTACCTGCACATGTACCTGCACATGTACATTGACCTGCTTTGTTATTAGAAGTACAGGGGAAAAAGGTCCACAGATGAAACTATGAATCTAGCTGGCAGACAAACTTTCCATCCATTCAACTTCACAATTCAAGAAGTAAACAAAATGAGGCAAGACTGAAGCTTGTACAAACTAATGAACAATATATTATCTTTTCCTTATTTTCAAAAAATTTTAAGTGTTAACAGTTGTAATCAAACAACTTGTGGTTATCATCCTTCTGCCCTTCCTTCCTGAAACTCTGGTACCTTGTTGTTCCACATTGCACCCCGTTCTCCTGTGTCATACTCTTGCAGAAGAACTGCAGAGAGAACATAGCACCTGTTTTGGTTATTTAAATCAACTGAAGAGAAAAAATTACCTTGGCCTATTTTCCTGCTGTTCCCTAACACAGAATGGTGTATGCACACATCTAATTCTCCCATGGAGGATATTTCAAAGCCTTTTCTTAAAGACTAAATAGATTCAACACTTATACACAAACCACACTTGGGCAAAAGAAACCTAGGGAAACATTTTTTATTGAAACAAGGTAAGTAAAAATCAAATTCAAGACCAAATAGTAATTTGGCAGGGTACTTCTCTGAAGGGAGAGTATCATTCTTGGATTGAGTGCTCTGTCGTCAATCTATGCTACAAACATATAATAAATAGCCTAAAATACCTGGAAAAGGCCTCAAAAGTTACAAATTTATTATGCAAATGAAAATATGATGATAAGGCTTTCTCATTAACACGTTTCAATGACTCTTCTGCAAGCACTGCATTTAAAGAGGGCCACCTAAAGCCCTACTTGTAATAATTCGCCACACATGTCACAAAGCAGTAGTTCTTTAGATTAAGGTTTTTGTTACAGACAATTGACATTTTTAAGTCAATCAGCTTTGAAAGCATTCCTTACAGAACCTCTTCAGAGTGACACTCCTCCCTCAATTCACACAAAAACCTGAGTGAAGACAATCTAGACTTTTTATCAAGCAAATTCAGCTTTCAAAACCCTTTTGGGTTCATCTTTCATGTACCATGTCTATAAACAAAGACGTGTCAAAATGCCCTGAAAATCTGGTGTTCTCACCAAAGTTCTCCATGGGCTAATCTCTGTTTCTGGTCCCATGTCCCATGTTCATTTTACTGGCTGTCTCACCTCAGAAATATTTCCTTTCAGAATTTGGTATAACATGAATTAACTTGTATGGCCTTCCAGTGAAACCCATGCAATAATTTTACATTGTCACAACACAGTGTAAGGCCTAATAAACACAGGTCACAAGCCCACTGTGACACTGAAGTAGCTAAAACTTTGCAGTAGTTATGAAAATATCTGAAAATATCAAAAAATGGCAATGATATGGCCCAAATTCAATGGGAATAAAGTGCAGAACATAAAGTCACTCTTTTTCATTAAAAAACACAAAAGAAATGTTCTTTGTCAAGTGTGAGTCTTGTGTAACATTAGGTCAGTTATAAGTAAGTTTTATTCTGTGACAAAATATCCAGTTTTCTCATAGAGATAAGCTTAAATGCCAGAAACAGGATCTTTTGAAATTAAAAATTTGATGTCTACAAGCTCTGCAGAAGTAATCTACAAGACCCCATTGTTGAAATCCAGAATAATACTTCAATTCCAAGATTCTGCAAAAGAATGCAAAATGTTTTACACAACAAATAGTTAAAAACATATATTCTGTGTGTGCATATGATGCAAAAAGCTCCAGCAGTATCACATAAAATCTCACAACTTTATTCCAAGTCAAATCAGTGTTCTCTTGCTTTTTCCAACTGTGATAAAGGAGAGTCTATTTTAGCTAAGGAAGCCAACATCTACTCCTAAAGGTACATTTTGCTTGCAGTCAAAAATATGTTTGCTACAGTAGTTTAATCTTTAATTTATTTCAAGTGAGTAACTTTCTTTGAATTTTTGTTTGCAAAGTAATCTGTCTTCCATCAATGAGAATCTGTGCAAATTATTAAAATACAAAGGTTTTCAAAGCAATGCTGTTCCTAACTTCCTTCGTTTATATTTGACTTCAGGCTTATTTAATATGCTCCCATGTAGATAAAAGTAGCACAATTCTGTTTTCATGCTGGGTGGCCAAAAGGTTAACCGTCAGGTTCCTAGTGTGGGAAAATCCCAAAGTAGACAAAATTGTTTTGATGCTTACTGAAGTTGTATTTCTAGCAGACTACTTAGATGTAGCACAGCCAACAATTCTGTGAGTTGATCCTGCTTCACTGAGATAAGGACATTATTATATTAAAGTATTTACAAGCATAGGAAGCTGGAATGTGTTTAAAATGCTGTAAAAACGGCCACGTTTAGATATAACTCTGTTACACTGTTACCCCAAGGATTTCCTGTAACTAATGGAACTAATATATCAGTCCTTCTTGCACTTGTTTTAGGGGGACCCACTTCACCCACAGCAGCTCTTCAAGAAGCCTTAGTCAGTATGTATATCAAGCCTCATACCTACATATGCTTCACTGCATGCAACACCAAAACACACTAGTAGCTGCATCTGTCCATCTCAGACATGCACCATCCCTTTTTAATATTATGAGGAACACTGAATTAATAACAAAAGGTAAACCTCTCTTGTCCTTCAGCATGGGTCTCACTATAGCTGGCAACCAGTGTCCTTCTCAGGATTATGCTGGTAAAGAGCTCCAGATGTGATCACCCAAAGAGCAAACCATCTTCATATATTTGGCAACTGCCCTATGGCACGGAATGCACAATACTCATGAAACAGCATTTGCTGCAAGTGGCTTTTGGAAAAGTGATACTTACGCATCTCTTGGAACAGCATCTTCTTTGAGCAGGCAGGAAAGTCTCCTCCCTAGGGAGCTTCCCTTACTTTTTGGAGGTAAAGTCTTGCTCTCCATTTCACAGAGACGGAAATACATTATGTAATGCACTTAGAAATGTGCTGATATGAAAACACTTGACCCTTTGAGTATTTTCACACAGTGGGACTTTGACAGTACTGCTGAGATACTGGGGAAAAACCCTCTGGAAACATCTGAGGTACATAGCTTCCTTCTCCTGGAAATTAATGTGTCTTCAAGAAATGTGATGAAGTACACAGTCTGTGTCTGTCTCTCCCTGCCCCTCTTTAAATTCCTAAATCATCTCTGAAGGAAGTGATTCACAGAGAATATCCCCCAAAAAATAAATAGAGGTCTGGAGTTCACTACCTTTACATAATGACACAATTACATAAAATGTCTCCTAGGAGGACAAAGATGCATTATTGGTCATTTTAGTAAATTTTACTCATGACATTAAACTTCTGGAAGTAAAGAACTAGAAAACAAACATTAACTGTTCTGAGGAACTCTGTCACTCTGTCAAAATAACAGTTCTTTCAAACAGATCCTTGCTCTGCTTAACCATATCCTGAACTTTAAAGGAGAGCTAAAAGAGCTCTCTCAGTCTTCACCAAAACCTTCAGACACAAAACTAGCAGCTCTGAGAGCAGAATTTTACTTTGGTTCTGAAATGTTCTGTGGCAGCACCCCTGGAATTAAAACTGCCAGTTTATTATAGTGTCCAAGATTTTACTCCAAGTAATCAAATATAAAGCTCTTGGGTCCAGAGTTAGACTCAGAAAGCACCTGGGAAAAGGTAATCCTGTAGGGAGCTTAGCTTCACGCTGCTTCTGCAACAAATCTTATTTTCCACCAGAACACCTGAACTGTTATGCTTGGTCAGGCAAGTACACTTTTGCACTGACCCCATGATCTTTGTCTGATCAGTCTGCCACACCACAGACCTCATGTTGGTGACACATTGCAGAGCTTACTTGACTCTTAGCAAACAGCATTTTCTTACTCATCTGTACATAAACTCACAAATCTGTTGATCACCAGGTTTCATACTCTAACTCTAATTTCTTAGAACATGGAGACAGATATGCATTTGACATATTGACAGCATTTTGACACATTGTTTCTCTACAAGTCTCAAACACATTTTTTTTCCCAGTTAGCCTCAAATGATATGCCTCATTTCTGAACTGGTCAGAAAAGGGTCCCATCAACATCTGTGTAATCAACACTATAAGTCCTGGAATCTAAAACACTTTTTAAAATTTCCTTGCTCATAAATCTTTGAAGACAGCAATAGGACAAAGCAACCAACTGTCAAGATATATATGACTTTATACACTTAAATATTCTGTCACTACTGCCAAGCATTACTTCAGGTCAGTGACAGAATCTGAAGAAAAGTCAGCTGTAGGGATACTAACTGGGACTAGCATAATGCTCAAAATACTTTCACAGGCCACATGAACACTATCTGGAAGCAGGTGGCCTGCCAGAAATGAAAGTTGTTCTCTGAGAGTCAAAGGTTAATCTCTGTTTTTGAGTGTTTGGAAGTATCAGAAAACTATTCTGTTGTCTACTGGAGCTGCCTGGACGAAACAAGAAGGCCACTTCATTTATTACCCATTTAAAAAAATTCTTCTGAAGAAGTCAAAAAGATATATAGGAGTTCAATACCAGGTATTGTACTGGTTTTGGCTGGGATAGTTAACTTCCTTTACAGCAGTCAGTATGGTGCTATATTTTGGATTTGTGACCAAAAGTGTTGATAACAGAGCTGTTTCAGCTGTTATTGAGTAGTACTGGCACTGAGCAGGGTCATGGCTCATCCTGCTTTCCACATTGTCCATCCACTGAGTCAGCTATATTTTGGATTGAAGCTGGGAGGGGACACAGCTGAGACAGCTGACCTCAACTTACCAAAGGGAGATTCATACCATCATTTAATACATACAATTCATACAATAATTGTACATGCTAATAAAAGCTTTGGGGAAGACAGAGGACATGGACACACACATTCAGAGCAATTGTCCACCCAAGTCTCTGTTACATCTAATGGAGCCTTGTTTGCCTGGGGATGGCTGAACACCTGCCTGCCCACGGGAAGCAGTGAATCAACGCCTTGTTTTGCTTTATTTGCACGGCTTATTTTCCTTTGCTTGTGTGGCCTTTACTCTGCTTGTTAAACTGTTTCTATCTTAACACACAACTTTTCTCACTTTTACACTTCCAAGTGTTTTTCCCATCCCACTGCTAGAAGATGAGGCAGTGGCTGTGTGGTACCCTTTGGTGCCTGCTGGCCAAGGGTAACCACAATGCTAGAGGTGAGACAGCTGTAACTACCCTGAATATCTGAATACTTTACACTGTGATACTGTTTCCAGTTATAAACTATGTGATAACCTTTAAAAATGAAATTATGCGTCATTACTTAATGTTTCAGAATGGATTTTTTAAAAAAATTAACACAGAATCTATGGGAGGAGATAGATTTCCCCCCCAGAACATTTACTAAAATGTTAAGACTCTCTGTCAAGTCTGTGTTTATACAAATTCATATATTACAGCTGTCCATGTCTTAAAGGAAAGGATTGAAGGTTTTGCAAGGGCTGGTCCCTTTACTGTCAGTACTGGGGTCTTCCCTCAGGTGTGATGCAAGAAACATTTGGTGTAATTGCTCCTACCAGCTGCTGCAGACTGACAGCAGAGACACCACTTCCTGCTGCCAATGATCTAAGTAAATAGCATTTGGGAAAAGCATGCTGCTAGAGGAATGATTAAGGAAGAAACATGCAAATGAAAATATTAAGATGACGTGTGGTTGGATGGAGGGAGGAAAAAGAAAAGCCATTGCATGATTTGGTTTGTGGAATGAAAAGAAGCCTAATATTGGAAATATAATGGGGAACTAGGGAAATGGGGATGTGGGATAAGGATAAACCTAGAAAACTCCAGAGAACAGTGCCAGACTTTATGTATCAGGAGTAAAGAAACAACCAAAAGCAGCTGGAGAGGAGTCCAAGACACTTGAGCCTCATCATTCTTTGTTGGTCAGTACCTGATAAAACTGTAAAAATGTCCTAGCAAAACATGCATCAAACTCATCTATACAGAAGCAGCACGTTATCATTCTCCAATGACTATTCTAAACACACTCTGCAGTAGATCCAAGAGCTTCAGCCTTAATCCTAGTGACACCTTTACGACTTTCCATGACACAATTTTCTACTTTCAAAGTTATCAGACTTTTTAAAGTGTTACACGCTATTAAAATTGAAATCTCAGCACTAAATATCAGGAATTAAAAAGGTTACTGGCATTCTGGCAACACTAATTCAGCCTTCTAACAAAGGATGGTACAATACAAAGCCACTGCAGAATACCATGACTATACAATACCATACTATTCAATGTAATTTGAATACAAAATTTGCATCTTTTTTTCCAACTCTAGGGAAGTTCTAGTAATCTATAGTGAAAGTGCTCATTACAGGTCTAGAGAGCAATTATAAATGGATCACAGATAGAGCTCATGGTGAAACTACTTGTGGCAGTTCCCTGTCTAGATTTGCCTTCAAACTATGCTCTTACCCCCACAAGCCATTCTGCAGAACAAGAGTCAATAATAAAAAACACACAGGAACCCACTACCTCAGACCAAAAATTCCACAGCTATTTGATCCTCATTTTTAGGGGGCTTTAATTGAAAGGATACTTTAGCAGGAATCCTGAGCACACAGACATGCAATTGGAAATCAATTAGATCAATCATTCAAAGATAAAACCCTGCAATATAAAACTAATATTCTCAGATGTCAGTCTAGATTTAGTCCACACAATCTGAGTGGACATATTTCAAGTTAATCTTTCAAATTTTGTGCTATGCAAAGAGAAAACCAAATTAATTAGAGACCTTTTCTATACTGAAGCAAGGTGCTTCAAGATAGTGTTTGTCTTCAAAAAATAGGTATACATAGGTATTACATTTTATACTTTCTTTTTTAGTTTTACATTAATTAAAATGTAAACTTAGTTCCTAATTTCAACCTCAATGCTTTTATAGTGATGTGTATGAAAATTCATAATCATACATCCTAGTAAATTCATTGATTTTTCAAAGGTACAGAAGCAATACTGCCCTTTAAAGAAAACTGACCATTTACACTGGCTAAGTAAAACAATATAAAGTTCTGTCAAATCAAAACACTATGAAAAGCTGAATGTCTTTGGTCCTCAGTAACACACTCCAGACACAAGACCATAAATAATCAAAAATACCAGATTCAACTTCCCTTCATAAAGGATGCCGCCAACAGAATCTGCCATTCATTCAATCTGCCAACATTCATACTTAGGAACACTGCAAAACTGCAGATCCTGCTCTCAAAGGCAGTATAAAATAAACTCATTCTAGAGAAAGCGGGCCATGTGCACTGACTTTCAGTCTTTTGCCACTCTGACAAACTGCCTAATCACAGCTCTTGACATTTTTAAAATCCCCAACCCTGTGATTACCATATACACAGGCTGCTGTGCAGGGGTTCATCCTTATCAAAGGAAATTTCATTTTCCAGGTTAATGCCAACTGTTTCTTGTTACCCCTGGTTACCCAACCGGTGTTTTCGGTGAATTAGTCCAGCTGAACCGTTATTTGTCACAATGCTGTCACTTCTTACTAAGTTCCGAGCAAACCTTTCACTCTACAGGAAATTTTATATTAGAAAGGTAATGATCCGAAGTACAAATCGAAACTCAGGGTTTGAGCCGCCAGGAGCTGTTCCATTTGCAAACCAGCGTTTTCTGATAAAGAAGGATTCGACAAGGACAGCACCAGCGGCGAAACGCGGGGCTCCCGGACTGCGAGGCGCAGCCAGGCGCGCCAGCGGCCGCGCTCCGGGGACGGCCCGTCTCTCCCGAGGGGTGACAGCTCCTGCCGGGCCCTGCCTCGCCTCCCGGCCCGGGGCTGGCTCCACGCAGGGTCACCTCTGCCCCACAGCCCGGGGAGCGCCCTCCCGGAGAGAGCAGAGCCGCTGCCCGCCAAGGGGCGCGCACACACCTACCGTCAGCGTCTCCTTGGCAGCGGCCGCCACGGGGATGGGGAGCAGCGCCCGGGCCCCGCCCGGCCCGGCGGCTGCCGGCTCCCGGGAGGGCTCCCGCCGCCGCTCGGACAGCCGGTACCCCGCGAACCCGGCGAGAGCCGCCCCCGCCGCC
>VZTB01015656.1:1646-70304 GCA_013397245.1 Thryothorus ludovicianus | reverse complement strand
AGACCGCCGCGCCCCGGCTGCGGCGGCGGCAGCGGCGGCGGACCTGGCGCACTTGCAGGGCATCCTGCGGCGGCGGCAGCTCTACTGCCGCACCGGCTTCCACCTGCAGATCCTGCCCGACGGCAGCGTGCGCGGCACCCGCCAGGACCACAGCCTCTTCGGTAGGCGGCTGCGGCGCGGCCCCGCGGGTGCGGGTGTGGGGGGTGTGTGTGGGCGCCTCTGTGTGCACCTGGGCGGGAGCTGTCGTGCTCTCGGGAGGGAAATGTGATGCTGGTGATGCTGAGGCAGGTGGATGAGTCCTCAGATCAGAAAGGCTTCACCCTCCGGCGTTTGACCACGGGGTCTGCAGCAGGGCAGGGTAGTGAGGGAGGTCTGTGCATCCCAGGTGAGTCAGGAGATAGGCATTGCTCAGCTGGTGCGGGGGGTCTGTAAGCACACGCATACACCGGTAGGTTTAGTGGGAACGGTCCAGAGTTAGACTGATCCTTTTTGTGTTCTCTCTTGGTATCAGAGCTTCTTGGGTCTCTGTAAAACAGTGTAGGTCACAGACTTGGGCATGCTGAGCCTTAGGCTGCATTAGACTGCTTTGCTTCTCAGGACATAAAGCTGAAGCAGAGGAACCTAAAATGCCTCTTTGATCAAGTGCTTAAAATGCTTCCCAGCCAGCTTTCTCTGCTAATAAACCCAAAGGAGGTGAAGACAACCCCAAAAGATAAACACTTCTTGTGATACGGGACAAAATCCTAAATAGTAGTTGTAGAAGCTGGACATCTCAACAAGCCTGTTCTTGTCAACTGCATGTGAGTTTTGGTGTGTATTGATTTAGCAGTCCTAAAAAGGTGATTAAAGAGCTTCCTATCATCCTCCCCATAGTCAAAACAATCTGCTGGAATGGCTCTTAACTGCTTTTATAACACATGGGTGTTTTAAGAAGTAGAAGAGCAGTAGTCAGACAGTTCTTAGAAGGAAGATTTCCTACAGTATGTAAACATGAAATAAATCTTTCTTTAAAAGGAAAATCAAGTTAGCCATAGATCTAACATTTACTGGGCTTTTTAGAATTGTACTACCTTTATTCTACCACTACTCTTGGCAGGTTTGTCTGATGTGGTTTCTTTGTGGGTTGTATCACCTGCTTATTATGCTTTCGGAAAAGGGTGGCTTTGAAAATGATATCAGAAAGACAAAATTCCTCCAAATCTTTTATGGAACTCTGTGCTTTATGAACTGGAAAACTAGAATGATTTATGTGTGATACAGTTTTTAATGCTTACTCTTTATAAAGGATTTATTTTCTTTGCTGCTTGTTAATGCAACTAAAAAACCTACCAAAGTTCCATTAAAATTGAAAACATTTTAAATTATTGTATAGCCCAGGTAATCCATCTGCCTGAGAGTGAAAATTTTCCTGAAATCATAAATAGTAAACAGACAAAAAAGTCATAATCAACCTCACTATTTAAAACTACTTACCTTAGATTCAGGGCTTTTTCAAATGTTTTGTGGTTTTGCTGCTGAACAGCAATATCTTAGATGTGATTCTGGCACTTCTTTTTGAGGCTTTGTTTACATTGTTAACAACTTTCAAAAAGCCAGTTCACACATTCCCTTTCTTTCATGTTTTGGATGTGCTGTAATCTGTGCATATCAATTGGTTAAGTATGTTGGCTTACCTTTGCCAAATTCAGGCTTCAAATAGTACCTCATGTCTCAAATACTTTATTAATATATATTACAGTTTTGGGCAAATGTAATATAAATAATGTTATAATCCAAACAGTAGCAAAAAAGGCAGCATATTTTATGTACTTTAAAAGCTTGCACTGAAAACAGCAAGTCTTGTCAAGAGGTGTGGGCCCATATGCTAGATAAGATGTCTGGCAAATACTTTTTCTGTGGGTAGCTTCTGTTATATAAAATTCCCACCTGTACTTTGATTTCCATTCAAATGACCTAATAATGGACGTGGTTTTTAAAGATAACTCTGTAGAAGTAGTAAAGTATATTTTCAGGTAATTCACACTGATCTTCCAATATTTGAGTAGGCAGTTTAGCAAATAGTGTACAATCATTAAAGACTCCAACAGCGTGGTAGTAATGGATTTAGTCTCAGTGCTGCATAAAATCCTTTCACATTCAACATTTTAAAAAAGTTTCTTAAATTGTGTAGGATTCGTGTTCCTAGATGAGGCTTCTCAGACTGCTTTCCTGTGAATGTTGTGTACATTTTAACATAGTATTTGAAATTTCAGAGAAACTAGGCCACATTTCGTATAATATGTGCATTTTCTACTAGTTTTTCAACTGAGTTTTTGGATGCTATGTTTTTTATGGTTGCAAAATTAATTAAAGCAATTTTTTTTTTCCAGGTATCCTTGAATTCATCAGCGTGGCAGTGGGACTGGTCAGTATTAGAGGTGTGGACAGTGGCCTTTACCTTGGAATGAATGAGAAAGGAGAACTCTATGGCTCTGTAAGTACCACTTTCATATCAACTCATAAATCTTTGCTTCCTAACACAATGCAACCCCCCCCAAGAAGTTAATCTCAGCTTTCAAAATGCCAACATCTTTTCCTGTTGAAATTTGTAATGTATTTTTGAAGAACACAGTGTAGCCTTGGATACTTCAACAAAATAGAATTGAATTTTACAAAACTATGAGGGTAATACCAGTCCTACTCCTCTTTCAAGTTTTAAAACATCTTCAGATAAAATATTCTGTTTCTCTACTTCTTTTGGTTGTGGTCATTCCAGTTTAAAATGTGAGAAGTGATGCACAACACAAAGAAATATATAAATACCTTCCTGGTCTGTTACTCTGCATCTGAGTCCCTCTACATCTCATTTCTAGAACAGTAGATACCACAAGAAAGAACTTTACAAAATATATAATTCCTGTAAGATGAATTTTAAATAAATCATAAGTAAGTAATGTTTTCTTACAGTAAATGTTAACCAATTCATTTTTTAAACCCAAAATTTTAGGCATACTGGTCCAAATTTCCAAACTCATTGTCAGGTTTACATACTCTTCTTGGGTTTGGTTTGTTGACATTTAAATGAATAGTAAGGTTACACAAAGCCTAAAGCATTTTTTTAAATTTTATTATATTTTTTCATGTCTTCAAATATCTAATGATAACTTTTTTTTCTTTTCTCTTTCATTCTGTAGGAGAAACTAACTTCTGAGTGCATCTTCAGGGAACAATTTGAGGAAAACTGGTACAACACTTACTCATCCAATGTGTACAAACATGGGGATTCAGGGCGGAGGTACTTTGTAGCACTTAACAAAGACGGTACTCCCAGAGATGGGGCAAGGTCCAAAAGACACCAGAAATTCACACATTTCTTGCCCCGGCCTGTGGATCCTGAAAGAGTTCCAGAACTGTACAAAGATGTGTTAGGATACAGCTGAAGAAAGAGGCAGCTTTGGCAAAAAAGCCAACTGGAGCTGTTGCCAATGCTTTCATGGCAATGCCAGCAGGAGGAACCTGCAGAGGTCTAGGATGCTGGATGTGAAGAACCTGCTTGGTGAAAGGCAAGCCTCTGTTTTCTAACCATTGGATTTAGGAGACAAAGCCTTGAAGCTGAGCGTGGGCCAGCCTCCTCAAGTCCTGTGGAATGGTTTGGTAGCCAGTCTCCAGGGGCAAGTGGGACTTCTTAAAACATGAGCTCTTGGAAATTCTGTCTGGATTACCTGTGGCCTGTAGATTAGTAAGGAGCCATCTACATCATATGGATGAGACAGTATCTGGAAGAAATACAAAGAAATGGACTGTAAAATAGTAATAAATCCTGAGAACTGTGTGTGAAGTTTTACAGGCTCCACTTTAGTGATGGACATTAGATGTCAATACATAGTAGTCAAAACTGGAACTTTTCTTCAGGATGGACCTATTTATACATCTCCAGATAGCATATATTTATTTTATATATTTATTTATTAAAGAGTTTATTTTTTACTGGGATATGAAGAGAATACAAGTTCCTAACCCCAATGAGAAATCATTTACAGTGCCAATATTTACTCTGAGTAGTGTCATGATACAGAAATGACATTACCTTGCAATGCATCCAAAACCTGAACATTTGTGTTTCATTGTTTATCAGTTGCAGATAAGTTTATATTTTATGTGCATATCATTGCCTTGTAACTGTCCTTATTTGGAAAAGAATGTTTAATTTTTTCTTTTACTTATGAGAGTGCCTTACAGATTGTATTAAATTCAAATGCACATTTAAAAAGGGAATTAAAAGTTACTTCACTTTCTTTGGTTTACTGTTATTTTTAAACTGAAAGTCTCATAGCACACTATGTGCAATATTTCAAACCTGCAAAAATTGTGAAGAGTATATTGCAGTTACCTTGAAAGAAAAATTAGTATTAACTCTTGAAATCTTGATTCAAATCACAACGCGCTTGAGGGTTTTTTCTCAAAGGATTCCTACTGTCTTTACTTATACACAAATAGCTATTCTCTGTAAAATTTTCATGTAGTGGTCTCATGTTTTAATTATATTCCTTATCAATATGGTCAAGGGGAAACAAGTTCAGAGTGCAAAGTTTCAGATACTGCTGCATGAAAAGCTGAGTGAGGGTTGTTTCTCCACTAGGTACAGAGAAGCCTAAGACAACTTTATTAGCTTTCCTTATCTAGGCAATATTTTCATCTTAAGATGTTCAGTGAAAGCTGTCAGAACAAGGATGAGCTGTGTCTCTGTGCTAGTTACAGCTATAAAACAGGTAGATCATATTAATTTAATTCAAAACTGTCAGTTGTGAAGCACAAACTCATCTGAATATTAACTGAGGGGGAAGTCTGCTCTGCAAAAATACAAAAAGTTAAGGAAAGAATTATGATTTAGACCTAAACCTGCTGAAGCTTGCCATCACACAATTGCCACCTGCATGGACCAGGCTGGCCCAGGAAAACTGCAGGGGAGGCAGTTCAGGAGAGGGCAGCAGGGGTGGCCTCATGGTTCAGATGCCAATGCTCCCAGTGGGCTTCTGCTCAGGATAACTCATTTGCATTCAGTTTATGCAGTTGTATATGGTTCAAGTACTACATATGCATAATTTATGTAAAATCAAGGTATCAATGAAAAGCATTTTCCAGTATATAGCACACTTGCTAGAACCTTTGCTGTGCAAGAACTTCTCCCAGTCTGTGGTGAGATGTGGATGTGCACAGATTACTAATGGATTGTTGACAAAATCACTTTACTTTCTGCCTAATAGAAATGAAATGCAGATACACAAAAACCTGTTTCAGCACTTTGTGGCTAGCAATATGTAACTTAGTGTGATAAAAGGTTTCATTTAAATTTACTGAAAAATGGGAAGTGGAAGATCTACACTGCACTGAAGACATCCTAGTAAAATAACATTGTAAAGCACTCCAGTTTGCCATAAAGTGATGATTTTTGTGAGTGACATTTCGTCCCATTAGTAATAAATCAATAGCTGAAGACAAAAGTATATGCTTTGAATAGAAAAATTCTTCCTCTGCATGTTAAAAAAGTAATTTATTCCATATAAATTGTGTAAAAAAGAAGTAGCTGCTGCTTAGGATATAATTCCCATGCATTTCTGGCAAACACACTCAGTGTTTAAACCACAGTGGGAAGAATTCTCTCTCTTTGGATTATCAGTTTACTCTTCATCTTCAAAAGCACACTGAAGTGTGCTTTTACACTTCAGTGAAGCACACTGTAATCAACATTGTTATTATCATTGTGCATCTTTTTTTTCACATACATGATACAGCCCATAGCAGTAACTGAGTAACTCTAAATGGTAAATAATCATCTGAAACTTCTGGATCCAAAAACATACCCAACATCTAAGTGAAGAAGAAGAGGGATCTGTGCTTGCCCCACTTCCATTTTAGATATATGCAAGTAAACCTTGAACAAAATATAATGGAGCAGGTACAGTGGTGGTGAATGACTGCACAAAACCTCCAGAGCACTGAAAAACTGTCACTGCCTCCTTTTTAGTTCTGGTGTATTGCCATTGAAAAAATATATCAAGGTTCCTTATTTTATTTTGCTTGCAGCATTTATTTGCTCTCTTTTACATCCTGTCCATCGTGACCTTCAGATGCAGTTAATATTTTTCTAGTTTGAAATGGTGGATACAAAATAATACCTCAAAAGGGCAATTTTTGTATGTTATTCAACTAATAGCTTTAATGTTCAGAGATTGGGTTTTTTTTTTATGTGTGATTTTCACTCCCACTTCAAAAAGCCCAATAGCATAGAGGGAGGAGTTTGTTCTGTTTAACCAGTAGAATAAATGGTCTAGTTTAGCTCTCATTATATTTTAACAAGTGTGTAAATCTGAAAGATGTGGGCTGCTCTAATACTATGCAGGGAGTAATCTGAAGGAGGTGACAATGTTCAAGGTTCAGAGGAAATCTCTGAAGGTAGAGAAAATGCCACATCTTGAAATAAATTCCTGTATGATTGACTGCCATATTTCTGCCTTTCCTCATTTATTTTTTTCCCACGGAAGAAGAACCATTCAAGACAGTTAATTCAGTTTGTGTAGAAGTTGCAGCTTCACTTTCTGCTTCCCTTGGATTCTCCTACAAGCTGTAAAATTTGGTCCTTTGATCTCAGAGCTGGCTTGAAATGGAGTGCTCCATTCCAGTTCTGTATTTCTGCATATATTTTGGTTTTACCTGCTCTGTTTTCCAAGTTGTGTCAGAAATAACATCCTGGCCATACAAAAGATTTTTTGAAAGCCAGGAGGAACCTTGACGTCTCAAAATATTTGAAGAGAAATTGTTACTCCTATTAATCTTTTTTGCACTTGATCAGAATGCAGAAAGTAGAATTCTTAACAGTCTTCTGTTTAAGTTTTACAGTCATAGTAGTTACCAGATATAGGAAAACTCAAATTCCTCTGGAAATGGGTATTTTTTAAATAGACAAACTGATACAATCAGAAAAAGTTGACAGCTAGTCTGTATGGTACAGTCCTTTCATTGGTCTGAGCCATTTGTGTTTGCATAGAGCAGTTTGATCCTGTCCATATCTTCAAGTTTTTTATCATAAGCTTATTGATGTTATCTTTCATATTCAGGCATGACAGCGAGCTTCAGTGTTTCTATCTGAAAACTGGAAACCCTGGTATGGCCATGCACTCTGGTAGCACTTCAGGGTTGGGCAGAATTTACTTTCTGACATGTGAGAGTCATTTAACAAATATGCTTTCATCATAGCTTTCAGTTCCAGCTACCTTCATTTCTTGATGTGCTTTGTTTACTCTTTTTTTCATAGGCATCTAATCTAGCTTCAGTAACCTTGTGAAGTTTACCTAAACATAGGCCTTTACCAGCAGCTATAAGAGCAATGAGTGTGATTTACTTATTTTCCACTGCTTAAGTAATCTTAATAGTACCACTGTGCTACGGCTCTAGTTATACCATTGCAAATCAGGTTTGCCTTACTACTTTTCCCACACAGCAAAGTACTAAACAGAGGTAAGGCAATATTATACACCATAAATGCATCTTTACTTAATGTACTGGACCAAGTCTGTGTCAGATACTGAGAATATGGCAGTAGGATGCTTCAAGCTTTGCTTCTGTTGCTCCATACTGCATGGAGATGCTATAGGTAAGTAGGCCTTTTGGAGATCTTTACTGCATTTTCTCCTTTCAGTTTTAATGTGAGAAAAACTATTGACTTCACCACTGTTTCGATCTCTGCAATTACTTGGTAGTTTTTTTTTAATAGTAGATCCATTTGAAGACTCAAATGTACAAACATAACAACAGCTACAGGAGATAAGACACCACCACCTTGGGAGAGAGTAATTCACTGGAAGGAGAGTATAAGACAGACATACATTCTAGGGAGTCTCCTTTGTCATTTCTCTTCTGGGGTATTTCCTTTTGTGAGGAAGAAAAGAGAAATAAACATTTCACAATGCTGAAAAAATGATGGTGGAATTCCTCACTTCCTGGACATCTGCATAAATGTACACTTTATCAGACATTTCTCTCAAAACAATATTCTTTGCAGTAGTGTGTTCAAGTAGAATTGTTGCTGTTACTGTACCTACTGTCAGTGCTTGTCTCAGTACATGGCAATAAATATATTAGAGAGGGAAAGAGAACATTCTGAAGTTGTTATATGCCATCAAATGGTAATCTGGGAAGTTTGGTTTATGGCATTAGTTTTAACTCAGTATTTGATACAAAGTTTTTTTGAAATAATTTTTGAAAATCCTTTATGATTTCTTAACATTCAGCAATTCATAGGCAGAAAACCAGAAAGTTGTAAAAGCTCCTCAGGTGGAGCATACTTAACCATGACACCTTTATCAATAAGTTGTGCACAGATAGGAAGAAAAAAATATCCAAACAGGGAAGAGGTCAAACAGTTACTTCTATTGCCTGTTGGAGAGAGATTAAGTTTCAAACAGAAATTGGTTGGCAGCTTGCCAAAATAGTTGTTTAATCTGTAACATGACCAGCCACTAGAATCATTCTGGAAGTGCAGGAAAAGAAAAAATACTGAATTAAAACACTGGTAACAGTAGCTCCCTGTATTTTGAACATATCTAAAGATGCTGTTGCTGTTCTCTTATTGTAGCAAGTCTCTTGTAAAGGCAGTTTATGGGGAAAGGATTAACAGTGTTAGAAAGGCAGTCTTTTGACAGTGAGCTTAGTAAAACTCTTCCTGTGGTAAGGTCCTGGTTTACATATTTTGTCCAATTACAGTAAAATTGAATCATGCTTTATTTCACTTAAAATATCACAAACTGTGTATTATTTTCTTGGGCATCTTCAAGTCAGGAGTGGTAGCTGATTTACAAATAGAACCCATTTAAATCACATTAGTTAAGTCACATTCGACTCCCAAATGTAAACTTTAAAATATCTCTATCTATCTATCTATCTATCTATCTATCTGTCTGTCTGTCTGTCTATCATCTATCTAGCTATAGCTATATTACCTCTATCTATATCTTATCTGTATCTACTCTAGCCTGTATTTATGAACTATGCTTTTCAAGTGTTTCTGTTCTTGACAATGACAGTCTCAGTGGCTGATGGAGTGGGAGACATGTTTGTTTCTTTATTATTCCTATAAGATCATCAATCTGCCTCTAATTGCAGGGACTATGAAGTGCAATAGACATGAACATGGGTCTCAAGACAAGTAGGTTTGCCTTAGGGTGATTTCATCTCTAGGTGGCTGAGATATCAGAAGGGGGTGATAGGCAGCTATGCTTACATCGAAAAGTTTTGAGCAGTTGACACAGATTGTGCTTAAGCTTCTGGATAAAAACACTGAGTAATATTAGCTACAAGTCAGCAATGTTCTGCTAATGCTGGTTTTATGTTTTCTAGTTTGTCTCGTTTTATGTTCTTTATGTTTTATGTTTTCTATGTTGTCTTGTTCTGGCTGAAGCCAGAAACTATAATTTCCTTTTCTAGTAGATCTTTGGATGGAAGCTTGGTATAAATATGAAGGTGAAATGATAGAAGGAGAATATTCTCAAGACTTTTTTGCAAACCCTGAGATGATCTTCACAATTAATGTCTTCCTTATTAGAGAACCTACTGATCAATGGGTTATCAAGTTTTGAACTCAAACAAAAACCTCTTTTTCTTTTCAGCTGGACAAAGATTGTGTCTTCATCTTTTGGATTTAGTGCTGCCCTGGCCATCTACTCTTTCTGAAAATTAACATAACCTAGTGGCAGCATGAAAACTCATAGCTGCATTCTGCTCTTTGTCCTGCCTTTTCCTTCAGCTATTTTAACTTGCACCTACTTACTTAAGTCTTTATATTTTAACTTGCACCTACTTACTTAAGTCTTTATATTTTAATTTTACACCTATCAGGTGACAAGATGTCTAATTAATCATTAAACTAAAAAAATGCAGAAAATGATTATAAGACATATAACTTGTCAAGAATTTTAACCTGCCCCAGAATGGGCCTATTAAAATGATGTATCCCTTTGGTTACCTTCAACATAACAATTGGTGCATAATTGTAACCTACTGTATTCCAGCTTCTATTTAGAGCAGATTTTGATTTTTAAAACGTCACATTGTAGCTTTTCCTATTCAGAAAACGCCTTGTCATGGTTGTACAAAGCTATGCTGTTTTTCTGGCCCTCCAGTCAAACTTTCACAACCATAGTTCTTACCCAGTGTGATTAAGTATAGTGATCTGGATATCTGGGGTTTTTCTTATTGATCTCTTTCCAGTTAATCCAAAGGAATCCAAACTCTTGCTAGAATCTTATACCTCTTTGTACAAACAAACAGTGGATTTTTCCTGTGAGAAGTTTGCTTTGTCTTAACTTTCCTCAGTGATCTAGAATCCAGTACCTAACAGTCGCCAAATGGTCAGCAAATGCTCTTAATTCTATGCTATTATCTTTATGTATAAAGTAGAAACTACAAACACTGAGCTCTGTATGGCATACTACCTAGTCACTTGCAATTTTTCTTTTAGGTCACGATGCCCTGGGTATCTTTTCCAAAATCAGAAAGTCTCCTGAGGTGAGTGTTATGCTTGTGAATGCTGAACACTATAAGTTACAGTATGAAGTTGTCTCATATACTATGAAGTTCTCGTCTGATAGACATTTCTCATGGCTATATTCAGGTACCATTGAAAGCACCGCATTACATTTGATTTATTGTGAAAAATTGTGCTCAAGATACTCATATTCACATAGTGGTTGTGGTTTTGTGGCTTATAACCTCAGTTAACTTCTCAAGTTGTCTGTAACGAGGAGGTAGATTCTTTTATCTAGGAATGTGTCTGCTAATCTTAACTATGTAAAGTGTTCTCCATTCTGTGATGGTGCTGGGCAAACAGATACAATAAGGAATATGTAGACATTAATGTTGTTTTTCTTCTTGCCATATACACCTTGAAAAGCTCAGGATATTTAATTCTATTAGCAGTGTTTGCCTTAATCTGGTCTGTTTGCTGTCACCTTCTTTAAGTCACTCTCTAGGATGCATTTCCTATCCCTGAGCATCTCTCAGAATAGATCTCTTGCAATTCAGCAGTGCTTTTTCAGACTGTCTGAAGTGAGCAAAAGTAAAGTGCATCTCATATCCAGATATTTTGTATGTATTTTTGATTATTTTTCTTGCTGCCTTGGGCTATTAGTGCATTCAGGATCAAACCTCAGACCTTTCTTTCTAAGTGTAGTAGCCCTTGCCACCTTTGTATATTTAGGCAGCCCCTTGACAGTGTTTCAAATGAAAAGTTGAGAGATGATGAGTGACACACAGCACTCATATGTTTTCATATTAAAAAAAGCTACTATTGTTTCAAAACAGCAAAATGCTTTTATCTCATGAAGAAACTTCAATAACTCTATCAAAGATTTGGTTGCTTAAAAAGTTGGTGAGTGTGCCCATATGTTTTTGTATGATTCTTTTATGAAGTTGGCCAGTGATGATGAAATTAGCATGTTTTGATCTATATACAAGTTGTTCATAAAGAACTTAAAAGGAGTAGTTAGGAAAATCCAAGTGCTGAAACATTTAAGATATACTTTCTGGTCTCACTTTGTGTGATTGTCAGCCAGGGACTATCATGATTAAGGTAGCTTGCCAATTGCCTGCCATAGATACAATATTTATTGCTGTAGTGGGGATTTCCTATCAGAGATCTGAAGACAGACTTTTATACATTGTTTCTCCTAGGTAACTTATTCAAATCAGCCAAAGAAATCTGATAGTAAGATAAAAATAACCTAAAGTAATGTATT
This sequence comes from Thryothorus ludovicianus, assembly GCA_013397245.1. Taxonomy (NCBI): domain Eukaryota; kingdom Metazoa; phylum Chordata; class Aves; order Passeriformes; family Certhiidae; genus Thryothorus; species Thryothorus ludovicianus. Next base: position 58,536 of record VZTB01015656.1, on the reverse strand, counting down.
TTTGGTCTTTAGGCTCATTTGAACTTTGGTTTTTTTTTGTTCACATTTTCCTTCACATGGCTGGAAAAAGGTGAAGGAAATTGGCAGTTGTTCTACTTTTCTATACAAAATTCATAACTGTTTAATGATGTTAAAATGAATGTATTTTGCTACTGGCTTATGAGGTATAAGATTTCTTTTTTCCATGCTATTAGAAAGTAGATATATACCGTTTTGCAGAAAATTAATATCTTTTAAGTCTGTTGGAAATATATCGGAATACTCATTTAATCAAATCATAGTTGGCTAACATTTCTGCTTCTGTTTTCCTTAAACAGAAATAGATGGTGTTTTAAAGCACTAAGAATGACAGGATGGGGTTAACATACTGTGAACTCTTCCCAGTCCCATGTCCCTACTATTCACAGAAATTGTGCTCCCCAAGCAGTTGAATCCCTCCAAAGGCTGATGGGATCAATTTTTATTCTGCATACATAAACTCCTGTTTCCCTTCGATGGCACATTCATCTCCATAAGCAAATCAGATCTTCCAAATTACGCATTTTTACATTTCTTTAAGAAACTATAGCCTTAATTCCTTGTCCAACCAGCATCTCCTCTTTCATTGGAGAGACCTGGACTCTTCTGGCGAAGGTTATGCTCCTGTTGCTTGTATTGTTTAGTGCTTGCTGTCAGAGGCAGCCCTGGATATTGCTTTTACATCTTCCTCCTCCAAAGGAAGGCGTTGCCTTGCCCCCCAAGGCGTGCCAAAATCCTTTCCCCAGTGTGGCTACCTGGGCCTGCAGCACTAATGCAGCTCCTGTGTGCAGCAGTGCAGCTGGGGCGGGCGAGGGAGCGGGGCTGGCACACGCAGGGTGCTGAGTACAGGCTGTGTGCTGAGAGCTCAGGGTGTGCAGCGAGGGGAGGGAAAGGCAGAGCTAGAACTGCTTTGCTAGTGTTTAGCCCTTGGTTATATAGCTGGGAAGCAGGATCAGAAACTGTCTGGTCTCACACAGATCTCATTGGCTGCCTGTCCTTAGAAGGCAGATGAGTTTCTGGCTTCGGTAGGATGTTCACTTTCTGGATTGTCTGAGCTGCAGCACCCGAGGCCTCTTTCTGGTGCAGGTTTTCGTAGCACTGGATTTTATTTGCCAGCTAAATGGTGAAAAAGATGATTACTGGCAAACAATGGTATTTTTCTCACACTCTACAAACTGTATGGGGAGCACTAGTTTATTTGATAGGGAGTACTGATCAAACTATAATTTTGTAGTGATGTATAATCAATGTCTGATTATACAAAAATCTAAAGATTTTGGATGAGATATTAACGTCTAGTCTGGCACTTTCACTCATAGATAAAACAAACTATCAGAGTTATTAATCTCTATACTTTTTCATGTCTACAATTTAAACATAAAATTTCCTAAATCCCTTTGATGGTCTATAGTACATTAAAATTTTTCTAATATTACAAAAAGAGTTTAAATAAATTATTTTATTTTAAAGCATGAATATATTAATAGATACAAATGTGAGAATATTGTGTTTCAATTCTGAGTTATTATCTGATTATGTCCAATGAGAGGACACATTTTGCCAGAAGGTATTTCACCAGGAAGGCACGAAAGGACACACTGCAGAGTCACTAGCAGGAGTTTCAGCTCCACTGGGAATTTTAGCCACCTCTGATGCATCATTGCAAACTCAAAAAATGTGATCTGCAATGTCTTTTTCCTTTAATCATCATCATTATCATCACCACCATCCTGGCTTTCACCTTTTTAAACATCTCATTTTAATCTGCTAGCTGGATTAAGGATGTCATGGTAGAAAAAGTAGAGTTCCTAGCCATGTGGATTGGAAATAACAGAAAAAGAGTGGGAAAAAAATATTTTTTTCATATACTATAATTACTAAGATAACTGTTTTCTTCCTTTACTCGCATGCTTTCTATTTTCAGTGTCCTTACATCAACTTGTCACATTACATGTAGTATTATTCCTCCCAATAATAATGTCAATTTGCTGCTTTCTAATTTCCTGGAATTGAGTATCTTGCCAATAAAGTGAAGCAGAAAATTAAATTAAGAGAATCCTATATTTTGAATGAAGTTTGAAAAGAAAAGTGTTGGGCAAAAAATCATGCCATTTTAAATAGAGAAAAGACTAAGAAAGCACAAAAGAGATATTCAGAGACACAAACTTGTGGCCAAATCTGTGATGTCCTTATGCTGGTGCACAAACACTATTAATTAAAAAAAAAAGGAAAAACATGCTAATTTCACACAGGTGGGAAAAACCAATCAGCTCAGATAGGGTGCAAAAATAACAAGTAGCCTGAGGTAGGGCTTTGTAGCACATCTGCTGTAATTCTGTACTACTCAGAACTCCACCTTTCACAGAAATTCTTTCCCAGCCTTCAGGGTAAATGCCAGTAAAGGACATGGCATTTTGATAACATGCCTTTCCAGAGGAATAGATGGAATTCTAAAGAGCCAGAGATTCTTCAAATGCTTGTCTCCTCAGCCATTATTTGAAAAATAGAAATCCCTTAAGGAATATTGTGAGACAAAAGCAGTCCACTTTAGTACACTGCCTGAGACTTCTGCACATGGAAGGAAAATACAACATTAAGGAGGGTGCTGTTTCTTATCAGGCACCTGCAGGATTAGTCCTGTAACCTTGAAAAGTACAATCCAAAGGAACAGTACATCAGTAACCATGTTGGCATTATGTATATTGCAAAGAGAGGGAGAAATAAACCACATTTTTAATCTGGGATTTTTTTTTTTTCCCAGTAAAAGTGCTGCTGCTATCAGAACAACTGATGATAGAGAAATGCTGAAGAAAAACTGGTGTAGTTCTTTACTATCATTTTCCTCCAGCAAGACTGAAAACCTATGGACAGAAAGTATAAAAGTATAAATCTGCATGGGTGGAATGACTAAAATGCTGAACAGACTTTGTAGATGGAAATTGAGTTTTTACGTTTTGGTGGTAGAATTTTTTCCCAGACAAAATAAAAAAATAAAAAAAAAAAAAAGAGAGAAAAGAAAAAGAAAAAAGCCCTCAAAAAATCTGGGCAGCATCTGGGGCATTTGAAAACAATTTGTACCCCGAAGAGAAGCATACTCATAGTATGAATAAATGTTGTTAGTAGTTTTCTCTATGGAAAGTGCTACCAGATCTGTCCATCAATCTCTGTATCCTATACAATGTGCAATGCCAGAAATGAAGGAGAGAAGATGTGACCAGGACAAGCATATAATGGTATTTTCCCAGTAAAATTCTTTCATCCTCCAACTTCTTGCTTTATTTCACTATCAGTCATATCAAATATTTTGTTGTTATCTTAGATTTAATGTCCCTTATCACAAAAGTCTTTTTTCTTGTTTCCTATTTTAATACTCCTTCCTCTTTGATAGATATAGCAAGGGAGGAAAGGAGTATAAAGAAATTAGGAAAGAAAAGAAAATCTCAGATATGCTTTCATTTATAGAAAAATAAGATTTTCTCCAAAGTAAGATAATAAGTCTTTGCTCTATGGATTTGGATTTAAGTGTAGCAAAGGAGCAGCATAGATATACATGATACAAGAGAAATAATTTATTCTTGGCATTGCAAAAGTTCTTTACAGTATCTTATTAAAGCAATTTCAAACTTTTGCTTGGAGCTGACTTGATTCTTATCTGTCCTAAAGATCAAGAAAATATAAAGATTGTTTAAAATCATAATTCCTCTGAATACACTGATTTCTGGAACACAGATTTCTTGACTAGATCCTAGGAGTTAAAGATGATGGTAAATAATATTTTATTTATTAAAGGTATAACTTTCTGGTAAGTAGAATAATATCTTGATTCAGTTATCAACACTTAGCATTTAATTTTAATATACTTCCAGATGTAAGACTTGAACATTGCAAATGTATATATGCATCTACAGTTTATTATGTAAAGTAAGATCAACTGCTTTTCTTGGTGAATTTAAAAAATGTATGTATAGAAGAAAAAAACACTAGTTTTTGAATGTAACACTGCCATCTAATGAAATGACTGTAAATTACATGAAAGAATTTCATGGTTTTGTCACCTGGTTTTGGAGACATAATACAGGATATAACTTAATTTTTAATAGCATTTTAATAATAATAAAATAATAACACCCTTATAAATTAGTTATTTATTAATATAAAAATCAATATTTTATTAATGTTAATAAATAACACTATTTTTAAGATTTGTATTTAAAAATTAGAATTAGCTGATTATATGGCAAGCAGCTGAAAAAAACTCCCATCATTCAGATGATATTTAAATAAAACTGTGAAATAAATAGGCACAATGAATAAGATTTTCTCTGAAGATAGGAAGTAAAAACCCAAATTAGGTGAAAATTCATTTCACACCCCATAACAGATTTATTTTCTGGCTGAAAATATATCTATTTTCTATATAATCCTAAAAACAGTATTTGCAGTGCCAGAAGTTGTTTTTGCCAACTATTTCACGTAAGATCCTAAATGAATTTTGGGGATGAAGATACAGGGAAGTAGAGGCTCCTGGGCTCTGCTTGCAGATGTGCAAAGTAGATCCTGAATGAACTTGAGCAGGCACTAAAGGCAAACCCTGCCCCACATCTATCTGCATAAAGTTACTCAGGCACAGCAGCCCTGCTATGTGGATGCTGTAGCAGGATAAGGGGATCCCCTGAGGTTTCATACTGTGTCATTTTCTGGGACTGTTGGAGGCCAGCTGGGATCCCGCCCTGTTTGGATTTTCCCTGCAGTGGTGATTCTGGGGGTCTCAGAAAGCCTCCAAGCAGCTTGGTGGCAGCTCTGAGTGCAGGACTGAGAGTATCAGCATGGAAAGGCTTCACCCTGATTCCACTCTGCTCTGTGGACTTTGGGTTTCAGTCTCACATAATTTCTAATTATGAACTCCATAAAAAATAATCCTTTTCTTGCTCCACTTCCAACTATGGCAATGCTAATTGGAAGCAACCTTGTTAGATGCCATGACTGTTTAGCAAACCCCACTGAAGAGCACCTAGAGATATCAAAACTCTTCACTGTAGACAAATAAACAACATTTCTGAAGTGTCTGTTGATTCACTACAGAGTGTTTTACTGCAGAGTGCAAACATTGGTATTTATTTTACAGTCTCACTTGATATTCCGATCAGGTCATAATATGATCATATAGCATGATATAACATACAATATCATCATAATAAATACAGTTGGTATTTCAGCAGTGTTTCTGAGGTTGTCCTGCAGCTGAAACTTGACATAAACAAGGGAGAAGGCACATACACTAGCAAGTAGTATAATCTCACCAATCACCAAGTCTGAGATCTGGCTTTTCAGTGAATGAGAGCATCTTGTTGATTTTATGGAACATGAGGATCTTCACACAGGGAAGATCAAAGGGCTGCATTATGTTTCAATGCATGAGTTTATGGGACAGATGGAATCCACTCGGAGAGACCCATGACACTCAGGGCCAGATTATCAAAAGTTTCAGACACTAAAACCTATTAGTGTGTTCAAACCTTTATTCCAACAGTGTCAGCACTTTTAAGCTCTATTTAAAGCATCAGCGTACAATTTAACTACTGCCAAAGTTCAAATGGAGGTTAAAAGGATGGGCTAAAGGAGGTGGAAAGTCAAAAGGAATTTTGGGTTGCCTTTTCTTTGTTTCAACACACATATTGTCAGCCCTTTGGATATAATTTTGTTTAGCTAGGGAGAAATAAATATTCTTGTGAAGTGTACCAAAATATCTTTGGTGAGGTAATAAATATTAAAATGCTGCATATCCTACCTCTGTGGTGTTGGAGCATGAAAAACACGTTTTGCTATATCACTGTTGAAAATTATTCAGGAGTTTCTATCAAATAAATACCAAATTCACTCAGGAAGAAAGGAGGGGTGAACTCTCCATCTTAATAGCAGCCTGTCAGATTCCTTGAACTCCATATTTGCCTGTGTTTTGCTTGATAATGGATTCTAGTGCTCTGGTAAAATTATCTCTTTTGAGGGGGACTCTAGTTAGGATTCCTGCTTTGTGTCTGGAAGTGTCAGACTCCGTGCTCTGGAGTTACCTTTCAGTGGGCTTAAACTCTGAACACTTAGTTCCACAATCACAGTGGCAGATCTTAAATGCAGATGGTTTTGCTCTGCTACCCTTTCAAATGATCTTGTATTGTAGCTTCTTTAAGTAATGTAACCTAAGGGTATACTTTTCCATATTCCCAGTATTGTGCAGAGTGTGATTTTATGGGGAAAAGACAAGAAGCTGAAGTTGGCTGTTTTATAGAATCTATCACAAGAATACACAGGTCACTTAATAACAACTCCATAGGTGCTCAGCCTCAGATTCCTCATCACTTTTGAACCCTCCTAAAGTCCTATTTAGAGGCTGCTATTCTCTGCTCTTCATTCAAATGGCTTCTTTATGGAACTGAGGACTTTCTGTGAATTGCTTCCTGACCCATATGAAGTGAAGAAAATTCATCCTCAGGGTATTAATTTCCTAATTTATTCCCTTCTGTGGTTTGGACTTGACAATTATGTTACCTTAAATGATAGCCAGCTCTTCATCAATTGAAATGTCATTTGAATCAAGAAGAGTTGAAGAGTTCTTGCTGAGTAGTTCTGTAGATGATTTTTTTAACGTGGAAGCAAAGATGAAAAAGATACAAATAAGCTTCACATTCAAACCCAGTAGAGTTGCTGCTTTTACATGGGATCACCTATTTTTAAACATGAAGAATTTCTACCAATGCTTCCAACAAAATCACAGGTCCTGCTGATGCTTCATTAGTGTGATCATTCTTTAGTATAATTTAGGTGTGGGCAAAATACATAGTTTTCACAGCTATAGGTGTACTTAGTTGAGTCCACCCTTTCCACTTCAACCCTTCTTACTGCTATAAGAACTATATCCCATATGCAATATCTCATGTTATTCCAGTGTACAGGGATAGGTTTTGAATTAACTTGGAACTTTCCAAGCAGTAATGGAAGACACTAGAAGATGTTTTTTACATGGAAGAGTGAAAGAAGCAGAAAGTGACATAAACTTAAAATGATATATTAACTGCATTTGCTGCACAAGTTTTCAGTTAGGCAAACTGCTTTTATTGACAATGGTAATTACCCTGGGTGGATTATCTTAAAGGTTACTGAGGACCTAATAATATGAACCTTATTTTTAGTATCAATTGCAACAGACGAAAAACTGTCAAATATTCTTCTTTTAGCTTGACTGGGGAATATTGAACTTCTGTAAGAACTTCTGCAACATGGGCCCTTGTTCATCCATTTGTGACATTAAGCATATGCTTTCTGCACATCAGCATGTGCACTCAGTGCTTATGGACTGCCAAAGCAGACCAAGTAGACATCTGAGCTCAGCTTTGGCTGGATGGTCTTTAATTATATAATGGCAGCCTCTGAAAAGCAGGGAGAATGACTAGACCACTCATGTTTTTTGCAGCATACGCCTGGTCAGATATAACCATGTGATAATACAAACATGCAAGACACAGAAAACAGTTCCACACAGCCTGTACGATTTTTTTCCTTTTAGTTTGTAGCCATAAATAATCCTTTCCAGTATATTAAAAACCTGTCAGGCTAGATAGTCCTTCAACACAAATAAAACAATATTTGATATATTTTGACAGGAAGGTAGAATGTAGTTTCTGTTTTAAAACTGTTTTAAAATCTCTTTGGTTCCATCATTCTATTACAATCCTCTCCTATTATAAGAAAGGCATTTGAGAATGAAGATGAAGGGGTTAAAAACTATCAAGCAGGTGTGTTGTTTAGCAAAGGCTTTAGCTTACTTCTTGGCCCTCACACAGTGCAGGTGTTAAACATCAGCATTTTCAACCTGTTTGATATCTAGGCTTTTGTGTTTGTCATCTGGGGACTTTTACATTAAATCTGTAGGAAAACCCCCCTTTACTTTGTTGTTTTGGCTGAATAGGATAAAACAGAATTTATTTCTCATTGGTCTTAAGTTTAAAAAGACTAGCACAGCAATGTCTGTCAATCTAAGGAGTGGTGGGTTTTTTTAACTTGATAGTTTGTGTTATTGTAGATCACTCCCTATACAACAACAACCACTAAGAAGTAAGGAACAGCAAGCTGACAATTAATGAAATCTGCAATCGCTGATAAGTAAGCAGAAAATGTTTCCAAAAATCGCATTAATTTAATGCCTACTTTGTATATCTTAGAAATCCAACGTGCTGGCAAAATGTAAAATGTTTGACCTTATGATAAAAATTCACTTCTAATTCAATTCCATATGCAATGCTAAAGAATAAATAATGGAAGATATAAAAATCTCATGTAACTTTAAAATCTATTATATATGCAAAAGATTTTCTGTATGTCTTCATATGCAGATTTAAGTGCCTTCAATGTCAATAGAATTTGCACAGTAATTTCTTTTTCCCAACCAAGTAACTCTTAAGACATACAAAACATATCACTGCTCTAATTTATGTCAAGTGATGAACAAAGCATAATAAGGCCTTTTGAATGATTATAAACCTTAATCTGGTTTAGTCCCTTCCTCTTAAGAGTGTGAAACCAGTTTTGAATAGCTGATTTCTCACGCAGTTGTTCATGACTGACTTTGTTTTGCATGGAGGCCATTCTGTTTATTTTCCCTCAGGGATTTCCCTGAAATTGCTTGACCTAGTATGATAATTAAAATTGTTAGAAAGAAAGTACAACCCTTCCACTTGTTCCCAAACTGGGTTCTACAAAAACTTTCCAATTTGTACTGCAGTTATTGGTTGGTGTGGAAGTGGTTTTCAGGACAGCAACTCTGAGTGATATAGCAATATGAAAAGTGGGGAACTTGTTCACTTTTTCTCAGACACTAGGTGTAAAGATGTCAATCTGCTTCTGTGAAAATTCCGGAGTCCTCTTTTTCTGAGTAATTTCCAGATAGCTGATTAATTTTGACCTCAGACATCTGTCAAAACCTTTCAAAATGTTAAGCAGTAATTGCACCTAGCTATACATAATGTATATATATATATATGTGAAGTTGTATAACACACACATCTAAATTATCAACAAGAAGAGAAAGGTGATACTTTGCTGACAATTATTCTATTTGTAAACACCTGGTTACAATCTCCTTCTTAAGTCTCAAATAATGCTTGTAGTATTACAGAGCAAGGTTTTGAGAACCAGTTCACACAACTGGTTTTGCCTTTTTTTTACTTATTGAATATGGTGTCAAATGTTTGCAAAGATAACATACTGATGCATTTAACAATAACAGACAAGAAATTAATGGCGTCAGTGTGTTTCTACACTGTTACTGCAAAACACAGGAGAATATTCTTACGTGAGGTCACATTCTATAATTTCCTCTATCATCGAACCAAATTGAAAACTATGTCATATATCTTACTGGAAATCTATAAAGCAATACATTTGCTCCTTGAAAATCAATTATATAGCCTTGACAAATCATCACACCAGAAGTTACTTTGTATGTGGAAGATTTTATCAGCTGTATCATAAGCTCAAAGCACTCAGACGGGTTAAACTTGACTTTCTGTCATTTTATTGGGATGTTTACTGCATTATCTCATCATGCCAATACTTGGCTCGGACATGGAGAGAGGAAATTTTATTTATGATTCAGTTCCCTTAAATCTTTTTAGCAGTTACTGTAATTCTGTATTTCCATAACACACTTCACAGCTTTAGTGAAGATGAATTTTATCATATCAGTGACATTGAAAGGATCAGTCTTTAAAAAAGAGAAATTATCTTGATACATCAGTGCCTTCCTAGAACTCATGCAGATGTCGGTGCTACTTCATTATTCACTTTGGTAATGATAACCAGCTGCCAGTTTAATGTGTGATATAGGAGCCCATTTGGGAATCATCCCTCTCCTCAGATAATCAGGCAAGCTAAATAATTGTTCTATATTAGCAAACTTGTTTATTGCCCTGTGAAACCTAAACTGAAAGTTGCAAACGTTGTGTTTTAAATCACTTTCATGTCTGAGCATGACTGACACAGAATGACTTCATTAACTTTCAGTAAAGTGCATTAGAAAAAAATTTAAGACTGAGTTCAAGTGCAGAAACGGGTGTATTTATTGTTAGAATAGACTTGGGTTTTGTGTTGACAGACATAAATATTTCTATTTTATTAGACTTGTTAATTTGATAAAAAAACTTCTAAAAAGATGTTGATTATTTTTGATCTTGTACATTTAGGAATACTTTCTGAACTGCTGATATAGAGAAACAGCTAAGAAGAAAGAGACAGTGGATTTAAAGACTGGAAAAAATTCGATATTTGAAAATAATAGGAAATTCAGGATTGAAAAACAACAGAAAGTAAAACTTGTGTAGTTTTAAAATGGTCTGAGGGTTAGTAATTCAATCTTTGCTTATCCATGTAGAAAGAAAAATATTAAGGTATAACAATAATAATTTTTAAACGTTTTTTCTTCAAAAAACAAATATCAAAGAATGGGAAATGTTTCACTTAGAAAGGCTTTAAGAAATATTCAAATGTATAGTTATCATGCACTAATCCTTAGAATCTATTTTCTTCCTTCCTACTTCTCCCAGCAATATCCTAAAATCAGTCATAAACTCTAAACCCACTTTATTCACAAGTCATATAGATTCATAGCACAAATGCTAAAGAAAAAATATTAAAGAAAAGCAGATTAATGCTCTTGATTACTGTGCCTAAAAGAGAGGGTGGCTGCTGCAGATTTTTTTTCAGGATGCCTGTAAAAATATACATTTTCAAAAAACAGAGAATATAATACTGTTTGTACAAGTACACAAGATGATTCAGAAACCAGCTGTGAATAACTACAAATGAGACCTTCTCACCTTCTACCCTTCCCTCCTGTTCTTTGAAGATACAGGTTGTGCATCCCCACATCTTCAATATGTTGTGTGATCTGGTAGATTGTAATCTATCTTCAGGTTTTTGATATGCAGTCAGAGGTGGTTAATCTGGTTTTGATGAGTATTGTATTGAACATGAGTTAATAAAGGGACACTTGACATGGCCAAGTATTTTTTCACATTATAGTTTGCCTAGAAGACTGATAATAAAATTGAGCCAAAAGCAGTTTCTGTTTAACAGCTCTAATAGTGAGAACATACTGTAAAAAAGTATTTGCTTTTATGTGTGTGCATTTCATGGTAAATCTGTTTTCTTACTTTGCCAAAGATGGTCAGTATTCTTTTTTTGACAGCTGCCATGGTGCTATGAAAGTCACTGGTTTTGCATGGCCAAGTTTTGGTTGTGAGGGTGGTACAGGAGTGGCTTTTGAGAGAAGCTGGGGACAACTTCCTCCGTGTCCAGCAGAGCCAATCCCTGGGTGCTGGTGAAGGTTGGGCCAATTAGAAATGGTGGTAATACCTTTATGATAACATATTGAAGAAGAAGAAGAAGAAAAAAGTCTTTTTCCATGGTTGTAGTTGGGGCCAGAGAAGGGTGGGGTGAGAATAAATGAGAGGAACAGCTCTGCAGACATCGAGGTCAGTGGAAAAGGAGGGAGCGAGGTGCTCCTGGTGCCAGAGCTGAGATTCCCCTGCAGCCCCAGGTGCAGGCCATGGGGAGGCAGCTGTGCCCCTGCAGCCCATGGAGGTCCATGGGGGTGCAGAGACCCACACCAGGGCAGGTGAATGCCTGAGAGGAGGCTGGAGACCTTCGGATCACCTTGTCTGAAGGACTTCACCCCATGGAAAAATGAACGATCCTGCAGCAGTTTTGGGAGAACTGCTTCCTGTGGGATGGACTCATGTTGGAGAAGTTTATGGAGGGATCCCATGCTGGAGAAGAGGAAGGACTCCCCTTCCTCAGCAACAGGAGAAACAATGTGTGAAGAATTGACCATGGCTCCCATTCTCACTGTACTACTAGGGGAGGAGGTGGAGCTGGCAAGGAGGAAGGAGTGGGGGTAAGGTGTTTTGAAGGTTTTATTTTAATTCTTATTATCCTACTGTGATTTTGTAAGTAACAAATTCAATTAATATCTCTAATTCTAGCCCTTTTTGCCTATGGTGGTATTTGGTGAGTGATTTTTCCTGTTCCTTATCTCAACTCATGAAACCTTCATTATATTTTATCTCCCTTGTCCAGCTGAGGAAGTGAGTGATTTACTTTGATGGGTGCCTGGCATCCAGCCAGCATCAACCCACTATAAGTGAGATATTATTTATGGCCACTAATCATACAAGAAAAGTTAATTAATTAAAAGAAGGAAAGAAATTAAGAGGTAGAAGAAAACCACGCAGTAGCTAAAGGTTTAATGAAAGTAGCAATAGAATTTGTTTCAAAATTCCCTCAAACAAATTATTTTGATCCAGCTTGCTAAGGGAATAATGTACCTGGTTTTTCCAAAGCCAAGGATGAGAATGAATTTTCTGCCTTCCTGAGAAGGTACTGGTTTTGTGTCCATTGTTATCAAATCTGTAACCTATTAGATCTCTGCTTAAGCTGTTACTTGGTTCAGGTGTAGAAATATCATTCCATTTTGTCAAATTTTCCACAGCATAGGCTTTATGTATTTGACATTGTTATGACTTAACAAATATCCAACTTGACTTACAGTTAGAAGCACACAGACATATTGATACTGGTCCATAATAACGTCTCTTTGGAGATGTTCTAAGAAATCAGCCTGAGAGAAGGAACTTAAATGCTTCAACCTTCTGTGTCACAAGGCAGCAACATTTCTGATTCAGTTGATAGTATCCTAAACCTGGCCTCACATTTGCACTGCACTCAAAAATTAAAACAGCTGTTGAGTTGTCTGAATCCATAGATGCCTTGGCAAAAAAGGAGGGTAACTGGCTTAGGGAAAAATTCTTCACTGTAAGCGTGGTGAGGCACTGGACCAGATTGCCCAGAGAAGTTGTTAATGTCCCATCCCTGGAAGTGTTCAAGGCAAGGTTGGATGGAGCTCTGAACAACCTCATCCAGTGGGAAATGCCCACGGCCATGGGTTGCACATAGATGATCTTCAAGGTCCTTCCAACCCAGGCCATTCTATAATTCAGTGATTTTTTGAGATGAAGATTCATAAATAGTAGTGCATCACTCATGTTATTGACACAAGAAATCTACCTCTCATTAGAGAATAGATAATCTGTTTCTTCTTATTTCAACATGACACTTCACTTTATATTCAGAGGGAATCCAATTTTGATTAATTTTGAAGAATGTAGTGAAACAATTAAGTTTTTGCAGAGCAAGGTGTTGTCTTGACATCGTTCAAATAACTGTGCTTGGATTTTCATATGTGGTTTATATTGCATTTGTCTTGGTCTAAAAGCTACTTCAATTCCAGTAATCAAGTGGCACGGATGGATTGGAAAAGTTTTCTGCAGATTTTCCTGTGTGTATTCTGATATTCATTAAAAAGATGATAGTGGTAAAGTATTTGAAAGCCAAGAAAATGCTCAGAAAGTTTATCTGGATTCCATTGGACTGAGAAGACCAAAGAGCAAATGGTAAGAAAACAGGGAGAATAAAGAGGAATTGATAGAATTTCAGCAATCTAAGAATGCTGGTGAGCAGCAGGTTTCTCAGTGACTTATGGTCTGATGTCTTTGCAATTCCTTCATCAAACATCATGGTGAAGAGAAACACATGCAACACGTGATTTCAATATGATATTGAAGCGGTAGCAGGCAACTTCAATACACAGCTGCTCCAAACCAGTTTTGGTTTTTGTGGAATAATATTATTTTGTCTTTTAAAATGCATGACTAAGCAGTGCTAGTATTAATTTCAATGCTAATATTAATTTCAGTACTTCAAAAAAATTCCCTTCACTATCCTTATAAAAAATTTGTAAATACTTCTTTAACATGGCATTTGAAACAGTAGATCTAAAATTTTAAAAGTCAGGAAAGAAGGACAGACAGGAACGAATATTTTCCACTCAACCTTATTATTTAATCCCCTTGTGCGTATGTGTTATGATATAATCTTTAATTACATAGTCACACAGCTTTTATCCCAGGAGACCTCTGGCTTATAGAATGAGTAATAGTTATCCAACATTTCTTTTTATCTTGCTCACTATGTGGTTTAGCCTCAGGCCTTATTTATGCTACATCATCCAAAATCTTGACTGACTGCAGAATTATTAATTTCTTTTCCTGGGAATTTCTTTGGTTCTCTTATCACATCAGCTAATTACTTCATGGCTGCTCCTAAACTTATATTTTTTTCCCTTTGAAAATGTATTATCAGTGTCCCGTTTTTTGCAGCTATGGAACTGAAGCACAAAGAGATTAAAGCCAAATCTACCATGTCATTTTTTGTGTGCCAAAAATGAGACATGAAGAATGATTCTTTTAAGAATATCTGAGTTTTTGAAAGCAATATGTACATAATTGCAGTGTTTGCTAACTTTATTTGAAACCTATGACAAATATTATGTCTCATTGGGATTTTTTCATTTGGTATCCAACTGCATCATGCAAAACCTGTATGGATTCGACTTAATTGGTGCTCTTCATTTTCCTGAAATCTCTCCTCTTTTAATTCATGCTTTCTGATGAAAGAAATTAGGTTTTCCCCATGTTCCTACTCTGTAAGTGTCTTTCCCAGCAAGCTGGCTTTTTGGCATCTTTCTGAAATTCAGATATTTGTGTTTTCTGGAGCCTCTTCTATGGCTCCCATATTTCCCTAGCTCTGCAGCTCCTTCCTCTCTTTTCTGCTGACTTCACACACAAGCTGCATCTCCACACTGGCCACTCTTCTGCATTCAAGATAGGAGGTGTCCTCTTCTCTTGCATTGTGTGGGAGCCAGCTGAAAGGTACTTGGGGATAGGAGAAATGGAAATTTTGCTTTCAGCTCCAGGGTCCTGTGTCACAGAATTTAGCCATTGGCTGGAGCAATCATGAAGAAGTCCTATGACAGCCTTACATCTCTTGGCAACAGTGTGCTCAGGGCAGGAGGAATAATGGAAAGCTTGGCTGAACAGGGGTAAACAGCAATCTTTGAAAGGCTTATAATTCAGCCACAATAAAGAGAATTTTTTGAAGACAGAAAATAGTGCATGTCACATCATGGACACTGCCTGGACAACTTTTAGATTTCTACTCTTGTTAATAAAAGCATGGAGATTTTCAGAGGAAGATTTATTTAGAGCCAAAATATCATTCTCAGAAAAGGCTGTGCTGTTGCAGCTGAAAGATTCCTCAAAGAGTTCATCCTAAGAAAGACAAATGAAAGCCTGACAAGAGATATAAAGTAGCTTCAAATCCAAAGCTCCGAGTGAACAATGACAGTTTTATGAGACTAGTAGCCTATAAAAATAATTTTTTTCCATTATGTATGCTTAGCCCATAGCAGTCAGTTTTAATGAGTTGTGGAACTTCATAGTCAAAGAATTCAAGAAACTCTTTTAGAATAAAGTAAAAAATTGTTTCTAGGGCTATATTTCACTGACATAATGTCTTGGATCCATGATGCTGTTATGTTAAGCGAACAGTAATTTCATTGTTTTTATTATTACAGTGAACTTTTTCCCTCATCCCATTGTTCTGATCATTATAAATTCTTCTCTTCAGCCAGGCTTTCACGTTCAAGATCCAATTTAGCATCAGAAAAGTATCTCCATTTCCTTGCTGTCACTATTGACTCAGGTATTCTTGTGTTTTTCTTTTCTTCCCCTTCTGAGTCTTTTTAGAACCTGTAAAGATTTCTCGGTTTTGGCCACTTTTGACCCCTCAATATACAGTAGTGTTATTATATGCTCATCATGGGTTTATAAGAAATTGCTAAATAATAATGTGCAAGTGAGACTTTCTGCTAATGCGTTTATTCACATTGATTTACAGGTACTAATGCATTTTGGAGTGATTAGTGCACATTTGCAAGGCATAAGTCTTCCTGGTTTAAATGAGCAGAAGGGATTCACATTCAATATGAGTAAAAAACAGTATTTTTGTTGAAAATGTTGAAAAGTTGAAAATAAACTTCCATAAATAAATAAATAAACTATCTAAAAATGCATCAAAAATATAAATATTTACAAAGAATTTGAGAAGAACATGATAAAAATATCCATTGTTTTGAGATAGCTGATAAGCTTTTTCTTTATATTACAGGTTAATGATAAGACCAAATTGGATGCAAAAAAACCCAGTGTTCATTAGCCACGTGGTTTAAACCATTTTGTTATCATCAGTTAACTTTTTATATAGGTAGGGAAGCATGCCGAGATGAAGGTGAAAGTAACACTTCCAAACAAGTAGAGGCACAAAGGAATTTGAGATGATATCCCTAATGAAACCCAGAGCTGCAGCACTGTGAGAAAATTAAAGCTTAGACCAAGAATCAAAGAGAAACTCAAAATGCTTCAGAAGGCTTTTTATAGTCTAGGATCAAGGAGGTTTCAGCTTTTAGTGTGGAAAGGGCTAATAATGATCTGTTAATCTATGTGCAGCATTTATATTGTTTTCCTTGTAATTTCTAACAGTCTATCAAAGCCTCCAAGTAAGGGTTTGCATGTTGGGAATCAGATGTGGCTATAGGTCCAGTGCATGTAACACCACATTGGCTTATGTGATCTTCGGGAGGATGTGGAATGCTTTTAGGATTGTCTAAAGGTTAAAGAGTTTAAATGCTGCTACTCACTTCAGTCACCTTCTGGGAACAGAGAGTAGACAGAGAGCAGAACAGAAGCACCTGGAGTGTATTTGCACTAAAATAAGACTCCAGCAAGCAGCTAAATAGACCCCAGATCTATAGAATTTGTATTTCACTTAGTCCTAAACTTTTAAACAAACTTCCAAGACAGCCAAGATGACAGAATTCAGAGAACTTTGAAATATTTTTATCTGTGCTTACCAGAATAACAAAAGTTTGTTGTTCTTACACCTTTTAAACTTTTTAATGCATTTCAGTCCAATAGTTGCTCTATATCCTTAAATATGCAAATTCATCTAAAGTAGGTGAAGTTTTGGCCCAAATGAAACTGATATTTTTCTGTTTATTTCTGTGTACAGGTCTCTGCCTTCAGTTTTAAATTTTAGTAGCAACCCTCAAAGCTTTTAATTTTCTGAAGAATCTCTGCTGATAGATTATAAACACTCAAACATCTGAAGGAAGATATAGAGGAAAAATCTACGAGAAGTGGGAAACAGACAGTTATTTGGATATTTCATGAATCCGTAGGATACACAGGACTCAATACAGTAAGGTTTTGTTGCTAGTTTTTCAGCCCACACAGAGTAAGCATCCATATTTTTATAATGTAAATTCTGAAAGTAACCTTAATGTATTTATGTTGTTTCTTTGTGGCTTTCATGGTTGATCACTTCAAATTATTCTTGGCAGTCATTTTGCAGCACATCCTGGAAATCCTTGCTATTTATGGCACTTCAATGAGATTTACACGTCCACAGAAAATTATAACATTGAAAAAAATCCTCCAATATGTTTGATAACCTTCATTGCTACATAAATGATTGCAAAATTAATATTGGTATGCATTTGTGAGTAAATACCATTGAGTACACTGAAAGACTAATATATTTCAAACAGTTTGGAATCTGGGTTAGAGGTGTAAAAGATCTATGAATTTTCACGAAAGTGGATTACCAGGCAGAAGATGAAGAGGCTATAATTATTCACCTCCTACAGAAAAAGAAAATGTAATCTATAATGTTCTTAGTTATTAAAAAAGTCACATTGGAAGGGGAAATGAGGGACAGAGTAGAGGAGGGAGGGAGAAGATTAGGAAGAGAATGAAAAATAAAAGAGGATCTGAACATCTTTTCTTGAGAATTAACTTATTAGACACCAAAAAATCCAGTAATTTTGGCTGAGGACTGGATTCACTACTGTTTAAAAAGGGATGAATATGCTTTGTTCAGACCATGAAGCGGGATATGTTCTCTCCATGTGGCTTGTCTGCTTTCTTATAATGGTTGAGCTAACATTTATTTTAATTCATTTTAAAAGTCTATCAATCATGAAACACAAATTCACTGGAAACACCGAGACAGATATACGAATTTCTAATGTTTTTAACACTTGTCAAGTCATTCCAACTTAACCTGGCTTGTCAATTATTTACTTTAAGATTTTACAGCCATATTTAGAGACAGCTTGTAGAACTCCTCAAGTGAAATGTGGCCTGCTTAGGTCTATTGGAGATTACTGCTGACTTCAAAGCAGGAATTTGCCCATATTGTTCCCATTCACATTCTGGAATGTCATGTTTCCTGGATGAAGTACCATGTGTACTGGCTTGGATTTTCTATTCAGATCACAAATGGTAGAACATGTTCTGTTAGCAAAAGAGTTGTTATCCAAATAAGGCCAATTAATCTGCTATGGCTGTTGAATTGCTAGAAGAGAGATTAAACACAAAACTTTTATATTAGAAAAAATAAAACCAAATCAACTATGGTATTTTTTTAACTAAAGAAATATTTATTTTTTTACTAGGCAAGCTACTTTCTAAATTTTTTGTTTTTCCATAGATTGCATAGGTAAGAAGACACCTGAATAATTTAATGTTTTGTGATATATCAGGTTGGCATGGTGAAAGTTCTCTTCTTTAACTGAGTAATTAAATGCTACCTATGAATTTTATGAATATTAATGTGATCTGCAGTGGGATACAGGGACTCTCTAGTGCTCTAATTACCTGGGACCAATTTCTTGTTGGCTTGATAGAGCAATGTGGCAGTGGCAGGCAACCACCTCCTACAAAACAGAACCTAAGCTTAGGTCTACACTCATGTCCCAGCTGAATACAGGACCAGAAACACAGATACCAAAAGAATAAAATTTCCAAGAAAACTCCCTGGAGACAGAAGAAAACCATTCTGTCATTGCTAAATTGAGAACAAACAAACATAAAATGATACTCCCTAAAGACTATTTGAAATTTCTTGTGGTCTCCCATTTCCTATGTTCTGCAGAAATTTGAGGAAGAAAATACATGTTTAAAGATTTGATTGTCCTAAAATGTGTTTTCTATTAATTGCTTTCCAAAATGGTTTATTACACATATGTTTTGGGGCACTAAAAAAAAATTGATACTGCATATTGGGAAATATGGGGAATTTCATCACATAAATAATGAGTCAAAGAAAAGGCAAGAAAGACATGAGCCATGGTCACTCTAGTGATGGTCTATTCCATTTAAAACAATAAAAAAGCACCATAAACACCTGTGATACTAGAAAAGGAGAAAAAGTGAATCTCAGGCTTGATTTATAACTAAAAGTTATCCTTGCTGAATTTGTGTATGAAACACCTTCTGTATTAGGATAATTAATTATCATGGAGAAATCAAAAGAAAAAGGTGTTATCATGTTATCTTGCTATTAATAAAATCAAGAATATCTGCTCAGTTTTCTATAGAAAAACCAAGCAATTCATCTGGCATTGTGCTAGTTCTTTATTTCTGTGGTAAGGAAAAGGTCAGCTAATTTTCCTTCTTTTTGTCACTCAGCATGTTTTTGGTGTGAAAGGCATTACCTTCAAAATAAAAGAATTTTTGCCAGAAGTACATGTTAGATAACAGTCTGGCTCACAGAAATCCTTAGTAGAAGCAGGGGTTTAATGGAATGAGCAGTCTTTGTCAGATTTTAAAAGTGTTTGCTACATGAGTGGGAAACACTTTTTGCTATGTTTGCTACACATAATGCAAGAAAGAGAAAACAAGAGAAAATCTGTTATTTTGAAGGATGAGTATGCAGGACTTTGAAGCAAAGAAGCTTAAGCAGTTTGGGCTTGGTACTGAAACTCATCAGGGTCCAAGGGTACTCTAAAATGCAGCTGTTGTGACTCAGGCACAAAACTCTGCAAGAAACTTGCAGATTTAGAGCCCCTGCCTCACCCTCCCTCTGCACAGCACCCGTATTTCTGCCTCCTGCCACCTCCTCTATGTGTACTAAAGAGGGCAGGCAACAAGTAGCACCACAGCCAAGTGCCTGAGGTTTTAGTTTTATCAGTTATAATACCAGAATAATTCCATGGAGATCAGAGATAATCTCTGGTGTTACTCTCACTGTGAATAGGTAGACACTCAGAGCTGGTAACAGGCTGTATAAACATTATATGCTGGTGATTAAATGTAAAAATGCCTTGTCATGATATAGAGGATATGCTACACAGCATAGAAGAAATTTTATAGAAGACTATAAAATACATTATTGCATGTACTTACTTAATGTTTAGGGACAAAGAGGAAACAACAGGAAAAATTGCACTCTGAGTTGGATAAGCATTAATAGTTTTCCTGATGCTTCTTCTTATATCTGTGCAATAAATTCCAATTTGTATTTGGCACCTTATTCCTATCCCTCCACACAGCAACCCTATCTACAGAGTTCATCTAGAAGAAAGAAATTCTAATCTGAAATTGTTGTCTTGTTTGATTCTCTATGCACCCTTTTTAATGTGTCATTCTTTAAACATATTCATTAGTGAAGAAATGTATATAAACTCCATATACAGTGGCAGACTTAATTTAAAGCTGCTAATAGGACTAGATTCTGATGAGTCTAGTCAGTAAAAATGAAATAAATTTCAGGTGAAGTTGTAGCTTAAAAAACTGAGAAGTAGAAACTACTAGTTAAACACAAAGCTACTGCCCAACACGAAGTGCTGACATACCTCATGTTCAGCTGCTTCTTTTTTCCTGTTGCACAAAGTATAATGCCATGAAAGGAAAACGAAAGAGGAATAATATTTTGCCAAGTTAAAATCACAATGCTAGTAACTACAGATGAGCTTTAATTTCTTTCTTAAAAATGTATCTTTTTAAAGGGCACCTACTTCATGTTTAATAATTCCAAGAGCAAGCATATATATCCCCAATATAGGGATTAGTATACTATATGTATGTGAATATGATTTCTTCCTTGTTAAACACGTTTTCCAAAAAAGATTTTATTGTGAGATATTTTACTGTGTGCTATGAAAAAAATACTACTCTCTATGAAACTACATGTTTAATAAATATATTGTCCCTTTGAGCTAGACAAGTCAAACTCTTAGGGGTCAGATGTGCTGTGCTCCAAACTTGTCTTTGAAAAATGTTCCCTCTCCATTCATGCCCCACAATGATCCAGTGGGTATTAATTAGGAATTGTGCAAACATATCAGTTTTGGGGAAAACTTTGTAATCATTCTGAAAAAGCAATTGTGTCAGATAAATAAATGTACTTAGGAAGACAACTGCCTTTGGAAGCAGGAGGGGTAAATGGTGGAATAACTTTTTGGTACCTTAGGTACCTTTACCTGTTAAGGTGTGTTTATGTGTTATATTTACCTTATTAACATAGTTGATCTTGGTTGACTGTCAATCTGTTTTGATTAAAAAGACACTCCAACAAATGGGAATGTTCTTGACACAGTAAGGAATTTTCTGCCTTTTGTAAGAAGACATTGACATGTTCTTTAATATATAGTGACAATCAATACTGCAAACAGCAGTGAAAATGGCAGGATACAGGATTTCCTGAGCTGGTCAACTAGTAAGGCTCTGTGGGAAAATATGGCAAACATTGCAGTTTGTTTCCCCTTTTGACAATTGAAAAAATCAATTTTCAAGTTTGAGGTCTTGAATTATTACATTATTTTTGCAGGTTTTTTTTCTGAGGAAAGGATAATCAGCCTTGTTTGTAGCGCCATAATGAAAACTTCAGAGAAAATAAGCCTGTAAAAAAGCCAGGAAAGCCCCTGAAATGCTTCTTACCTAAAACGTTTCCACTGAAACAGGACTCAGTAAGCCCCATAATTGAAATAACTTCTTGCCCTCTAGAGAGAGGGTGATTCCTACAGGTCAAAACAGGGGTTACTGGTAGGTCAGCTGAGATGGCCATTACTGCAGCTATCTGCACAGTGTTTAGGCTTTAAGTAAACCAGAGATGTTGTAATATGGAACTGCTGGTTCTTGATTGGCTTTCCTAAGGTCATTAAGAAAAAGCTTATTAAGCCTGAAACCATTAATGAAAAACATTAAGCCCTGTCTCTAAACAGAAGTTATATCAGGTTAAGTAAAAGTGGTTTTGGTATTCTATAGAGTATGACAAATCTGTTTAGACACTATTACCATTCAGAGTCATCATTTAATTATTTTCTTGACCCAGTCACTGTTATTATTTCTTTCTATCATATTCCACTTGATATTTTCATTATCATCATATATTCAGACCAGTGCTGCTTTTCAGGTATGAAATGAATTCATTGAAAGCACAAATATTTGTGTTATGAAAATAAATGGCCACTAAAATCAAAGTAAGATTGGTTTACTAGAACTTCTGTATACTTTGTACAATCTAATGTGAATGCTCCTAAAATAACATAGCACTTTACTTTTTTTGTATTAAAAATTAAAATATAATAATTCAATTAATACTTCTGATACACTCTCCTTCAGTAAAACTATTTGAGTATTGCATTATAAAGGGAACTGAAAACTGGAGAAAATCGTGGGGTTTCTTTTATTTTAATTTCAGGCTCAATTCTGAGAAACAGGCAATGAAAGGATTTATTATATGTGACAGGTACATTTGTGAAGTATCTTCTTCTAGAAAAAATTTGTTGGAAATTTTGAGAACTCAGTGTGCTATTTTTTATATGAAAGATGTTCACACCTTAACTCCAGATGCGATACACCACACTACCTTCTGAATTTCATCAATGAAACCACAATTATGCTCCCTAACAGGAGCTGCAGAATACTCTAAACTGTGCCTGACCTGGCCATTTGGAGAAACACAGCTCCAGGACAAATGAAAGCTTGCCCCAGCATGTAAGTATTATTCAGCCTAGAAGAAGAATGTGGATCTGTTCTGAAGTTTAGCTTACCTCAGTGCTCAAAACATCCCCAAGCCAGACAGGTCTTTGCTCCAATTATCATGTGTTTTGGCTTTCCTATTTTGATGAGTTATCAGAACTCTATTTTATATAGCAGCTCTCAGATTCAGTTCTCTTGAGCTAGTTGCTTGTTTATTATATATCACAGAAACTGCTACCAAGAAAATATGAAATAACAACCACCAAGAATCAATAATACTGTCAAGACCCCTGGAAGCACCACTTTGGTTCCCTGCTATTTTATGTTTAAGCTGCAGAACTGCCTACATCTTGTTAGGGAATTTGCTGTTCTTTGATGGGGAATGTCTTTCTAATTTTAACTTGCCCTCTCTTTTTTTAATCAGATAAACTTTTCTAAAATCCACCCTTTTTTTTCCACAGATGTCTCTACTTTCTATTCTCAAGAGTTCTGCACAGCACAGGGCCATTTTTCATGTTAAAAAAATAGAAACTTTGGCTGACTTGTTCTCTTTGTCAACCATTCACAGAACAGACCCAAAAGGAAACAAGATACAATGTGTACAAAGTTAATGTAAAAATAACAGCAAAAAGTCCTAATTCAAGACTGTGTGAATAAAAAGATGGAATTTTCTTGGTTAATTTCCATTATTTCCACCTTTATTTCAGAAGTCACAGGAAATAATTCAGGAAAGACATAGTTTTATGTTTAGTCACTTGCTCATTAAGAATTATATCTCTCCTTTTCTCTTCCCATTTTTGTCAATTACATCCTTGATACTGAAGAAAACTTTCCTCATTCAGAACTATAATTTCTGCTGAAGTACATGAAAATAAATCTCCTAATCACAAGTACAATAAAAATGTGAATTCTCAGGAAACTATTGAGATGATCTTTTGAGTATTCATGTTACCCTCAGTAATGCAACTATCACAAATGAGAGTATGATATAAACTGTAATCTAAAGAAATACCTCACTTCTGGCTGTGTGAGTTGAATAATAGTATTACAATTTGAAATTGTGCTTGCAATTTTCCTTCATTCATACCACCATGACTTCACTGATACATAACATTTCATTTCTATTTCATGAGGTTATTTTTTCAGATACTGCCTCTTGTAGCCAAATCAGTATTTTCTGTATATAGAAAATAGTAAGACTGCAAATAAAACATAATGAGGAGTTCATATACTAGGTAGTACAAATTCGAAACTGTTTTTAAAGGAAATCTCAAATGTTGAAATAATGCCTATGACAAAGTAACTGTATGAAGCTTGAAAAAAAAGGCAAAGAGCCAAACCAGACATTCAAAGCATGAAACATTCTGTACATTATGTTTATCCAGAGTAATTCACAAGTTCTTGCTGGACTCCAGAACAGTGTCTGGGTTTGTGCTGAACAATTAAACTGTTACACAATTACAATATTACAGTGGAAAATCATAAAATTGCTACCTATAATTTTGAAGCCGATCTCTCTTTCTTGTGGATTACATTATGATTTTCTTTGGTATGATGTGTCAAAGATGTGTAGAAGATGAATAGCTATTCCCAACCACTTCTCTCTAGAGACACACAGGAAAATCCCGAGGCAAGCTCTGGTTTGTCTCTGTTATATGTATCTGAATGTCATTTACAAAGAATTTCACCAAGGATGTTTTATCTGTTCAGCTATGATCCAGCTTTTTTCCATCTGTATCATGATCACATTAGGATTAGCAGTACTTTGTTACATTCATGAACAAATAAAAAAATTAGACACAAATTTTTGTGATATTAAAGGCTCATTTTACTCCACAAACATTGAATTTTGATTCATTGTTTGATTTGATGAAGGATCCAACCCACCAGGGAGACTGAGAATTTTGAATGCTGGTATATGGGTGAGAAGTCACCTCACCTGTGAAATTATATTTTAGCATAAAACATCACAGAAGTATTCTCTCTCTTGAGGCACAGTTCATCGTATGAATGGGTTAAGAAAGAATTGTGGGAATTATTAAAAGTAAAGGATTTTAAGGAAACTGTAAAAGGCCTCAGAAACAGAAAAGACAATTTAGAATTGAGCTAAAGCTGCAAGGTTTGTTACTAGAAAAAGTTACTTTAGATATAGAGAGCAAGGACAGGAAAACAATAGCTGGAGTTATACATCAGATAACTGAAAAAGTTTAAAATATTTTACTTTGAATAATTCCCACATGTATTCCTAAGTATTTTTCAATGAACATTCAGAATATTAGGAAATTTTAAAACATCTTATTAACCTTACTGATCGAAAATCAAACCAATTAAAAAATAACCCTCTTGTTCTTAATGTTGCTATCACTATTAACTGAAAAAGAACCCCTTAAAGCTGTCATTAGTCATCAGAAAGCTACACATACTGCTTGAATTTTTGTTACCCTACAGTTTTTAAACGGTTGTATCTGCACCATGAGTATCCATGAAATTAATTAGGAAAAATAAGCTTACATCTGTCAGTTTGTATTTTTCCTCTAGGGTTTCAATAGAAAAGAAAGAATGTTACACTTCTGCCTTCCTGCTCCCTGCTCCCTCAGAGTGGGAACAATGCATACTCAAATGTGTGTGTTAGGACTACTAGGTCTGATGTAACAAAGTACCCTGTGTATGCCTCACATTACTGGAACAGAAGAGTGTGCTGCATTTGGGTACCCAAACACTCAGTCACATGGAATTAGAGGACACCTGAAACATATATATTTTCCGTAACCTACCTGATTAATTTCCTCTCCCTTTAACACTCGGGTATTTTATCCCTCAGACTCACAAAATACTATATGTTAAAATTGGAAACACCAGGAAAAATGTTGAGGATTCCAGATAAGCTATGCTATACATTTGCAAACTGGCATTAAATACATTATTAGTAAAGCCACTGTAATATTCCTTTCAAAAATTAAGAATGAGCAATATGTTCACAAGAGAAGAATACACTCCGTGAATGTATTTTGGTGGTGTTACTTTGCTAAATCATTTTTCTGAATTTATAAAAAAATAACTAGATCCTGGACAGGATCTAGTTAAACTCATCTTTAGTAAAATGCCCTGAAATTAGTAGGTTTTTTATAGATATAAGGCCAGGTTACATCTCAAACCCTATACAAATATTTTAAAGTCACTGAGACTGTTTGGATGCAAGTAAAAAGTATATTTTTTTGTTTTGTTTCTTTTTGCATAGAGTTATCAGTGGTAAAAGCCAGATACTGTTCATGAACTGTGGAAATGCTATACCTGGAGGACATACAGAAAATTGCAATGCTTTTTAATGAAGACACTTTGTAGAAAATATCTCAGTAAATTCTAGAACTTTTCTTGAATGATAACATCTTTGTATTGATTAAACTCTTTATATATATATATAATAAAAAATATTAACTGCAGCCATAAAACTCTTCTCCAAAAT
Source organism: Thryothorus ludovicianus (assembly GCA_013397245.1). Classification (NCBI taxonomy): domain Eukaryota; kingdom Metazoa; phylum Chordata; class Aves; order Passeriformes; family Certhiidae; genus Thryothorus; species Thryothorus ludovicianus. Next base: position 32,286 of record VZTB01015656.1, on the reverse strand, counting down.
AAAAATAACTTTTGAGGATTCTGCTCAGCCTCTGATGAAAGCAAACTGGGTGAAATTTATGTTATGAGATAGACACAGTACAAGTGATGCTTGATTGAAGAGAAAAAATGTAAAGGTCTATTTTATTGTTCTGTTAAACACAGTATTTTCTAAGTTTAGAAATTTTTAATTTAAAAAACTGAATGGTGTGGCCCTGATTTAATGCTACTTGCTGACCTTCAACAGCTATCGAATAAAACAATGTATCTGACAACTCTTCAAAGTAAGTATTCCCAAACTAAGTAACAGGTATAGAAAAATGTGATATCATATCACAGTTCAAAATTAGAAAAAGATAATAATGATTAACAGAGTAATAAATCCATGTAAAATGAAAACTTATATTACACTGTAAAAATTGACTTCATTAGGCAGCTGAAAGACCCGCAGGTGTAATACTGGCTCCCCCATGGTTTGGCTCTAGAGGCAATCCCCACTCTGAGGACCTAGAAGCAATATGTGTATATCCATGCCCTGGGCTATCCTGCTTCTCTTCTGGGGATTTCATCCTGTGATTTGCAGGAAATTTCCTGTGGTACTTAAATGCAGAGGAGAAAAACATCAACCCCTCTGCTTTGCCACTGCCCTGTCTCCAGCACCCCACAACCCTGCCCTGCCCAGCCATGGGTCCTGATGGCTGGACCCCACCTGTGGACCAGCATCCCAGCATGGCCTGGCTGGGCACCTGGGATGACCAGTGCCCATGACTGGGGTGGCTCCAGCTGCCCTCTCGTGTCCGGGTGTCCCAGCCAGCCAGGTACCATGATGGGCCCCTGCTCCCTGTCCTGCAAGCAGCAGCTGCTGGCACTGTGCCCTGGAGCTGGCTCCAGCTCCTCTGGAGCCATGAGGAGGGCAGCTGGGGGCAGGGATGAAGCTGGCTTGCCTTTCTTCTGGGTTCCTGGCACTGGAGTTGGCCTCCAGCTCCTTGGCTGGCCTCCTCTGCAACTGGGCAAGTGCAGGGAGCTCCTTTCCTTAGTTTGCAAACCAGCTTCTAATCTGCAGTGATTGGAAAGATGATGATCCTTTAAGGGTGTGAAAATGGGATGTGAATAGCACTGGAATAATAGAGTAGCACGAATCATTTTACTAACAAAGAAAATTAATGTAAACCTTTTGACTTGGTTCATGGTATACAAATGACATTCCTTCTGGAATAACTGTTCTTACCTGGCTTTTGTTGTATAAGCCCTGGTCATTTCCTGGTGAAATGAAAGAGCTGCCCAGGAAATGGAATCATACCAATTAACCTTCACTTTCTTTCTTCCGCAAAAGCCCCTGCAGATTTTAGTAAGAGAAATAGAGAGGCATGGTTCTAAAAAAATTATATGTACAAATAAGTAAGCCAAAGGAAATGAAAGGGAAGTTAAATAATACACATAAAACCCAGTATTTTGAACAGAACTAGGCAGAGAACATTGGTAAAAATGACCATAATGTTTAGGAACAGGGAAAACACAGAATAAATTTGTTTGAAAAAGATTTAGAGTTCATCTATGATTGTAGACAATTAACTTTGGAGCTTCTGGTGTGTTTATGTTCATGAATGTTTCTCTGGTACTTAGTCTTGACCTTCAAATATTTGATTAACATCCTGTCAAATGTTTTTCAATGCCATGTTAGGCTATAAGGATGAATCATGACATCAGACTGTTATCAGCAGATGTGCCTGCAAAGGACAGAAATTGTGAGTTGGAAATTATGTTGAATTGAAGTAACAGTAATGCTATTAAAATTTTGTCTGTATACATCCTATGTTGAAGTTGCTGATAGTATAAACAAACTTTTAGAATACTTAAAATTTCCATCACATCAAACTGAGTTTTAGTGTGAAGGGTGAGGCAATAATCACAGGCTATAATGGAAATATGTTTAGGTGGTATGTATAATGGAGCAAATTTTATGGCTGACTTGCTTCCTGATTCATGACGTGTTGTGTGTTGTAAAGAGAATCCATTTAATCTGTTTGCATTTCTTGCTGCCTATTTGCTTTTTTAAAAGAAGTACAAATCTGTGTCATGCAGATGCACAGATTATCACAGAAGTAACTTTTTCAGTGCATTTGACTAGAGCAGAGGAAATGGTAAAAAGCTGAATGTTTGCAGAAACATCACTGTCCTTTCATTGCTCATAAGTGCTAGAATTGGGATGATTTGCAGCAGTTAGTGGAAAAAAATTATGTGGGAAATCAATAGGCTTAAAAAATATGTTGCTAAAATGAGAAAATTAGTGTAGTACATACCCCATTTCTGGTCCTTTTGCAAAAGAGTGCTCTTGAAGAATACTATTTGTCCTTGGAAGACTGTGTTTCATCAATATTTTAGTGGAAAATATGGGGAGATGCTCACAGAAGAACAAATTCAACTACAGATTTGATCTAAGTTATGTACTTCTCATTCATGTTTTATTGATTTTATATTGAAAGCTGATATTTGTGTCTGTTTGGACAAAGTGAGCCACTTCTTGATAATTCAAGCCTTTGCAGAACAAGTGCCAAACTATTTTGGTCCTGTTCATGAGTATTTTCTCTGATAACAAACTAAATTTAAAGCAATGCCCCAATCCTCCCTTGAAAATATTAAAGAAATAACTAATAAGTATACAGTGCAGAAAAATAACTTCAACACACCAAGAGATAAAAAAGTTAGCTGATAATTTGTTTGGAAATGTGTTTTACAAGTGCAAAGTGTTGTATCTCTTTCGGAAAATTCAAATGTTGAAAAACGAGATGCACAATATTAACAGAAAATAGATACCCATCATAGTATTAATGTGGCAATTAATAAGAAGGATTAGTTAATGCTGGCATTAAATGAGTTCAAAGATAAATCCACTAATTGCTATAGAAAACCTGAGCACCTGTAGGCCAGACATCAAAAGTAAACAAGTCCAGCAATAAGCAGTTTTCAAGTGGGGAAAAAACAACAGCAGCCAAGTAGGAAAAATATGTTGCAGTTTGCACGGGTAAGCAGTTTTCTGGAAAACAATGGGAAGAGGATGGGAAATAAATACCCTGCAAACAAAACCACTGTACCTCTAACTACATGATCACTGTAGGATAACACAGGGAGGTTAACATTGGAAGGTTCTTTGCTGAGACTGTTTGTTATTGAAATGTACCACAGAGGACCCTCTAGCAGAGTTTGAGTAACTACAGCTATCTAAGGACTTTAATTAATGTAACAGATGCAGAAGCCATTTATCGCTTCACAGAACTGTGAAAGTTTTATAAATTATATCTATATTTGCTGGTAAATAAAGCTAATTATCATAAATTCAGAAAGCATCTTTCAAAAGTGCTTTCACAATAACCACATTTTATAGCCTCTCTAGCTTGTCAGGATGAACATAATCAAATACTAAATATTGCTAGCTGTAAGTGCTAGACTTAACTACCTAATGACCTGTATCTACCTTCTGTTTCTCATGTGACTGAGGTCAAGATGAGTACACAGCTGTTCTGAGCTGATAGCATTACACACCATGCATTGGACCATCCTCTGCTACAAAAAAGGCAAAGAAGTGCTGAGCAGGAACTTATGTTCAGCCTGCAGCTAAGAAATGCATGCAATAATCTTTAAGAACACCTCATCACATTCTCCTGACACAGAGGTTAATATTATATTCAGAATATATTGCATTAAATGTGCTTTATTTCATTCTGTTTAGGAACCCAATTGGTAGTTTGCATTTAACCAGAACTTACATCACAAGTGCTTTTGCATGCCGTGCCCTTTAATTCAGAGCATACACACCTGCATGGGTGGAGCTCAGAAGGGTGTAAATCAGATAAAGAGCTTAATACTGCATGCATCACTCATTTGTATGCTTTGTGCTCCTTCTGATTCTTTCTGCAGTGTGGGAGGTGTCCTTAGACTTTTGAGAGATGTTTTCCAGGCTGATACAGTAACCCCATGGCAGTGCTTGTCTAATGAGTCCTGTGGTCAGGTAAGACTTTGAGATGGGTGTGCACAGATCTTTGCTTTATAGTGAGTTCCTGATTTGAAAAGCCTCTAAGTTTTTTCACAAGGGCCAGTTTTAATTAAAATAACAAGAATAACTGAATCTTTCAGTAGAAAGGGACACCCAGACTAGCAATAAAGGTGGCTTATCCTTAACTCCCTTTCTGATAACTCTATTTTTGACAGGTAATGGGTTTCTGCTTAAGTCAGTTGTATGACATTTATAGTTTCATCAAACAATGCAACATTTCACTATGTCTGGACTATTAAGCAGCAAAGCAGAAAGAAAACCAATTGTTTCTGAGCACCCACAACCCATGATATGCATGTTTTGGATGTCAGGCTAGGTCTGGTGTGGTCCCCATATCTCTATGGCAATTAGTGGTTGGAGCACTCTGACCCAAGTTTGTGTTGGCATTATCAAGGTGCACATATCCTAGCTCACCTAAAGGGAACCATTTTATGTGGTCTGAGACAGATCTGGTGCAAATAAAAGCATGTTAAATGAGGAAAATGAAGAGTTTTGCTCTGAAAGGGCATTCATAATGAAAGTCAATGTGCAAATATGCCAATGCAGACTTGCTGTCTGTGAGTTGTTACAGATTCTCATCTCTTTGAGATCTCATTTATTCATTGATTATTCCTGTGGCTTGATGTTTTCTTTCTCTTGAGAATGAAGACAGTTGTTCTTCAGAGTAGAGAAATCTTTGTCTCTTTCTAGAGGGTTCTGCCTGCCTAATAGAGAAAATAACAGAATGTGTTTCACGGGGAATTTAGTCCACAGCCCATCTGAATTAGAGGTGATGAGGCAGTCCCATCTTGTAAGGACATGGATCAAAAGAACATTGAAATAAACAAAAGTAATTGTGAAGGTCTTCCCTGCAGCAGTTAAGGGGGATCAAGCCAAGGGAAATGGGTAGTGTTGGGATTTCTCATTAGGTATTAGAATAAAGGAAAGCACATGAATAGAGTTTTGTAAATATCCAGAAATTACCTGAATATTTCTGTTGAAATGCAGAAAGCAAAATAAAACCATTCAATTTACTTTTATGTTTGTAAAGAGACTAGGTACGGCTTATACACTTAATGTTATTTAAAAATATTTTGAAATCTATATTGTTTATTTCAAGACCTTAAATATGAAGTTGCAATTTTTCCTCACCTGAGCAAGGAAAGTTTCATTCAGTGAAAAACCTTCCACAAGGGAAAAAAAAAAAAACTCAAGGCAGTCTGGAGAGAGGCTTGTTGTATTGCCTTATATGTTGTATTCTGGGCACCTGAGCAGGGAACAATGCACCACTTTTCAGCAGAACAAAAGATTCCTTCATTGCCCAAACGCTGGGAAAGATGACAGCTGCAAAATCAGAGCCTCAGAGGACAGGTAGCTTGCAGGAGTCCTAATAGGAAACAGACTATTCATGCAGACTTTAATGTCTAACCCTATACTTCAAACTGAAGTAAGATTAGCCTCCTTTAAAAACATGTACACATTTAATGGTAATCCTAGATGATTTTGGTTGTGAGAAATCTGATACAGACACAGAGAAAACAATGTGTCATACATTGGCGTATATGAGAAATTTTTAAGTTCTAATATCCTAAAAATATAAATTATAATTCCCTTTATGTGTGAAATTGTCCTTTTTCAACTCTATCTCAAGTAAATTCTATGAAACAAAGGATGTTAACAATTTGTCACTAAAGCTGAATTCTCTAGTTTTAGACCTTATAAAATTTAAAAATAACACTTGGGATAAATGTTACTTATTTACTCTCATATTAAATAGAAGCCAGTAATTTTTTTAATCAGAAATATATAATTAACCTTTAGCTCTATTTCAGGCCTCTTCACTGTTGTAGTGGAACAAAATGACATAAAGGGATGGTGAATGCCAATTAGACACTAAATTGTAAATACTAGTAGTGCTCAAGGGTGATGGTCTGACATTTGCATTGGCTATTCACTGCAGATGCAATCAGGTTTGCCATGTTTTACTTTCCCCATGTCCATGAGTCAAGCAAACATGGTAAAACTAATGGTTGTGAGAAAAATAGTAAGAGGTATTCCTGCTCTGTTTTATTTTTTTTTCAATAGTTTGCTTTTTTTAATTTGAAGCTGAAGTTTGAATCTGTTGGAAGTTTTTCAGGAAAATGCACAGCAACTGATTATGCCAGATTTTGTAAATTCTGAACAATTTCAGGTTAAGTAGTGATGTTACATTTACAGAAATGTAACTATGAATAGGTTGTGCTTTCTCGTGAAAAACACTTTTCTTTACTGGTAATCTCTTCACTAAAATGATTTAGAAATTGTGTCCACAAATTTCCATTCCTCTTTTTCATGTTTTGTACAGGCGTATATACAAAGATTTTTGTGATAGGTGACTACAGTGTTCACAATATTCCTGCCAAACAATTAAAAAGAACTGTTTTAGTCACCTTTTTGGCTTCTGCCTATTGGTGTGAACATTTTTATACATACTGTTTCATTTTAGTTTGCAATTGCTGCAAAGGGGGTTGTATTTATGTGTATAAAACAGGTGGAAAATGAGAGAGCTATCAGTTTTTGGGCAGAGCTTCCTGTATATGAGCAGTGTCCCAACACGCTATGAAAGGGGATTAAACCCCAGGTAGAAGAGGGAATGGGCAGAGGAGAAGAAATATTTCAACAGTCCCAAAGACAGGCAAAAGTAAATATGTACAACATATATGAATTGCAGCAGTGTCTTTCAAGTGCAAGACATCTATATACACTCATTTTCTACCTCCTCTTACTGTCCTATGATTTCTGCTAGCAAATATGTAGACTGGTTTAGAAAGAGTAATAATGGGTGAACAGATGGGGCAGTATGATGGTAGAAAACATCAGTCTGGAGGTTTCTCTGTGGGGAATAAGTGTTGTAATGAAATAAAATGAATATGGAATGGAGGTAAGCAGAGCAGGGCAAGCAAGGATGAAAAAGTGTGAAGTTGAAATAAAGGGGGAAAAGCCAAACAGTTTGGTTCAAAATGCAGATATTACTCTGACTGTCATGTAATCTCAGTTAAGCTGTTCCTGTTCATGCTGTTACTCTATTAAACAGACTGCGCCCCAATGGTCTGATATGATTTTTGTTTTTACTGAATGCTGTTTTCTCAGTTATGGGTGACAGAGGAGTTTTATCTGCAGACACTTCAGCTTAAAAGGGGCAGGGTGTTGACAGGCAGCTCTTTGTGTGCGGTCCCTTTGCTCTGTCGCTCAGCTGGCTATTTGATCCGACAAGGCATGATGCAAGAGTTGTCTATTTCCCAGGCTGTGAAGGTGTTGCTAGACCTATACCCTAAAGGACATTGCTATCAAAGCCAGAGTTGTGTTACTAGAAGTGTAGGAGTTTCATAGTTATGGCCAGATGGCTTTGCATGGTCACTGAATTAGAGATTTTACAATGTACTTCTATGTTGTGTCTGTGGTTGCTGTAAGAATAGGGGAAGGAGTGAAAGCTGACAGACTTTCTTCACGTAGTCTAATGTAGTTTTTACCAAAAGTCCATCAATTATTTCTCTTACAAGCTTCTTAAAAATTACTTCTTTACAGTAGCCCTTTCAAAACAGGAATAAACAGTCTACTGAGAAAAACATGACTTTGTGGTAACCTTTCTAAGAGGAAGAATGAACATTCTTCTTTCAGTCATAGATTCTTCTGTATTTCAGTAACATGTAATTATTTTATTGAAGAAATTTGAGGAACACTGGTCCTGCATGATGTTCAATTTCTCACTTAAATATGGGATCATCATCACATAGAGCTTTTCTCTTGAGGCTTATACAATCAGGAATGTAAGGATTACACAGAGTGTATCATGTACATTGTACTACTTCCTGACAGTCTAAAATATCACAGAGCAGAATAGTAGTGCCTCTCTTGGAATGACTGCTGACTTTCTTTTGTCAGACCCATGAAGATAAATCACATAAGCCTCTTAACGTTGGAATAATAATCTTTGGTGATTAAAACAGCTGATGAAAGCTTTAGAAGTTGGCTTGTTGCCACATGCTGATTTCCTGTCATGCCAGGTAATGTTGTTTGACCAGTTACTAGCAAAGTTTGCTTCTCAGGACCTTGCTTTTTTTGATTTTGTTTTGAAATTACAAGCCTCAAAGGTCCAAATTTAATGAACCTATTAGCTATATTCCATCCCCTCTTAGCTGTTCATGTTCTCTGCAATGGTAAATTTAATTTTAAATTAAACCAAATGTCAATTTGTTGCAAGGTTCTTAAAGACAAAGTGATTGTCTCAAAGATTTAGAGACAGCCTTACAGTCAACCTGCATATTTCTAATATTGTTCATTGTCTGTGATGAACCAGTACACAGTTACCAGTATCATTCTTATTTTTACAGCATTATTATCCTTTGTAAGTCAAAGAATAGAAATTATTATTGATATTAGTGCTGTCTAGTTAATGTTGGTGAGTGGTAAAAGGCATGCATGTTCTCTGTTTGGATTCAGTATCATAATTAAGATAATGAATTTAACTATAAATATATATTGTAACAAAATAGAAAATTATTACAAAATGTAAATTTTACATCTATTTCAAGAAAAATAGAGGAAAGCAGAGGTTCTGAAATGAAACATGGAATAAAACATCTTTGGAGTAGCCCTTACATTACTTTGATGTCTATTTTACCTAAGTCTCATTCTTTCAAGTATTAAAATGGTTTTATTTGACAAAAATGTCAATTTAAGGCTTTGAAAGCCTGGGGAGAGGGGAAGGGGGGAAAAAGAAAAGGGTGATTTCAGACTAGCACTTAGGATTTTAAAATAAATTATACTTATATATCTATTAAGATGATAATTTTTTAGTTCAGGACACCTCCCTTTTAGGAGAGTTAATGATATTAATCTTTGTCTAAGGTATCAGTTCTATCTAAAGATAGTATCTTTTGATTACTACAGATAAGTTTCAGAGTTATCACTGTAGATGAATGAAGCAATTCACACCTTTCCAAATTTTTTTTTTTAATACTCTTTGTATATGCAGTGAATGTGCAATTCTTCTACCAGGCTTATATTTATTATTCTTTTTGCTTGTTGAGGCAGACTTAAAAAAGCTTTGGTTTGTGGGCCTTTGTTTCTAGCTTTCCTCATATGACTAGTTTTCTGATGCTAGACTAATTTCCTGAACTTTTTTCTACTGGTTTATGTTGAGAGAAACAATATTTGAATTTCAGCTCTAAGGTGTACATGGTTTCTTTTGTAGCTACAGTTAAATTAATTTTACTTTATAAAGGGGGAATTCAGTTTTCAGTATAACACTCACCCTATAATATGAAGCTGTAATTTTCATGATGACTCCATTTTAATGCAATATCAGAGCTTTTGCTTATTTTTTTTAGAAGTGCAGCTAGAATTTTGAAAAGAGCTGTCTGAAATTCTTGTGAGATAAGAATATTTATTCAATCAATGAATTTGTATTATTCCTCACGTGAGCCACAACTCCTCAAGTATGGCAGCAAAATTGTACTCTCCTTTGGTGAAATTACTCTGGTGCTTGTTTGGTGTTGTGGACTCCTACAGTGATAAACAGCTCTTCTAAGATAGATAGCACATTTTTTTATATCTGTCTAAATATATTTTTGATGATAGTTAAATATCTTTAGTGAGAATGCATATCTTGGGTTTTATCCTGTTTGCATAAGAAGCAGCTCTTCTCTGAGCCGGATTCTTGTCCTGGACTTTATCACTTGTAGTGAAGCAAAGGGAAATATAACACCAAAAAATTCTCAATATTGCTGATACTAATAAATGTTCCAGTTATCTTCACGTGAAAGTTTGAACCCTTTCTGCCTTGTGCCTATTACATTGTGTTTTTTACTGACCCGGTAGTCCTAGATGTTATTCTACACCCTACATAGCAAGACAAGGGTGACAGAATCAGAGACTTTGACTTTTCCACCTGCTAAACCTAATGAACAGTAACTCCCCTGCTTTAGAGGAGACTCAAAGTGTTAAGAGTAGTCTAAATTTTGAGTTGGGGTAGTACATGAAGGATGAGAGCTTGTGCCTTACTTTTCTATTAAGTGTGAAAGCAAAAGGGAGACATCAGTAGATCTACTTGTTTCGAATATATATGAAGCCAACAGCAATGACAGTGTGAATTAAGGACAGGAGAATGAGGTCAGTTATAAAGAAATAAGTTAATGTAATAAGAAATATATTTTATTTATTTGTCTGGATAACTGATATCCTTAAAAAGTCAGTATGATGCATGCTAATGAGGTCAAATGGATTTTTATCTTAGGAATCCTCAAATGTCTTATTTTTAATTTATTTCTATGTTTTTCAAATATAGGCATAACATTTTTTGCTTTTTTGATTAAGTTATAAATGCAGATTGCAGTTTTGAGGAAATCCATTGTCAATTTTTAATAGCTATGATCCAAGTAAATTTTAACAATGGTTACTAAGTGTATTTCAATAGGCAATGGGGCCTGGGTGTCAAATGATAGGATGGAACTTAATTTCAGAGGTCAGCACTTCAGTCAGTGCTGACTTTAAAATCTTACACATGCATCTACCCATTGTGATGTGGATTCTGCTGGCACATTGCAGTCTGCCACTGAAATGACTTGTCCCACTCTTTTCCCTACTATAAGCTGCACGTGCCTGTCACAGCCTACTTGCAGTTAGAGGATGTCTGAAATCTATAATTTGTGTTATGGTTGTTGCCAGGTTAATTTTCATCTGAATCAGTGAGGTGACCTGATGCATGTTGCCTGGTTGTTTATGTAATGTCACCAGGAGAGCAGCAGAAACATGCACCCAGGGACACTGCAGAAGGCACTCTGCACCCTCAGGTCACAGACAGAGACAAGGCTGCCAAAGCTGAATGGGAAGTACCAGCAAAAGTATCTGCATGGCTTTTCTTGATAAATGCACTGAGCTATTCGAGACAAATTTTTATTCAGTAAACATCAAGTTTCAAATAAAGAAAATCCATTAAAACAAGGGTGATTTCCAAGCCTGTGTTTTAGACATGTAGGGTCAGTTTAACAGGAACTTACAGCTGTCAGGATAGAGCTTGAAGGAGAAATGTTTATCAAATTAGAGCTACTAGTTGAGCAAATCCTCGAATGTTTAAATTTACATTTGGAGCTTTGGCCATAAATGCCGTTTTACTTTCAAGGGCATGAAAATGTAACAGCAGATCTGGCATTTAGCTACAAATGCTAATGGCAATGCTAGCAGTACTCATTTGAGTCTGAAAAGGTTTAACAGGGCCCTGGTTAATTGAATTGACTGTTTTGAGTTGCCACTCTTTGAGTGATTTACCATATGCTTCACTGTCACTAATTGTAACTGTGCCAGTCAGACCCATCTGTTTTATGGCACACTCTCTAAAATTTATAATTTACGAAGTGTAAATCTATTTTATAAACATCATCTTTCAAGTAATTGAGTAAAAGACTATAGGCAGCAATTTAACTTTATCATACTACCAACTTCAGCATTTTAGCTATAACAGTCTGGCAGACCAGACAAACAAAAGTGGATATGGCAGGACCAGAAAAAACAGAATTTGGAAGAAAACCCTGAACTCTTTCCTTTGTTCACAACAAATTATCTTAATTTTTTTTATCTATGCTAGCAGTTATGATTAGCCATTTTGGCCGTCTTTAGCACTTGATAAATACTTGACAGTATGTAGCATGGAAAGTATGAAATAGATCAGCCTTAGCTGATAAAATGCAAATCTGATTTATATTCCATAAGCAATGTTAAGTGTTATTTATGGGTGCATGAAGATCTACCTGTATTTTCTATATTCCTAATACTGGAAGCCATAAGTAAACATTTTGATAATATGAAAAAATAGAAGGTCAGTAATATTAGGTCAGGAATATAGAATTTCTCAATCTGTTTTAGCTAAATATTTTGTTACTAGATGTAAGCAACAGTGAATGTTAGGAATAATCTGGTATGGCAAAAATAAATTTAGAAAGTGAAATAAAATTATCAAAAGCAGGCAGCTAAGATAACTTAATGCTGGAGAGCATGAGAACAGATGCACAATAATGAAGCAGGGAAAAAGAAGCAAAAAGGTTTAGTTTATTGCCAGAAAAATTTGAACAGAAAGGGAAAAAAATATACGGTTGTCAGTGATTAGTCTCTGCTAAAATGTTAACTGAAAGAAATCTGGATGCTAAAACCAGAAGAAATATAAATTAGCCCAAGACGATTAACAGCTATCTTCAGAGGCATTAAAAATGGATAGAAAATTATCCATATTTAATAATATAGACCTTTCTATTGTTAAAAACCTTAAAGAGTAGGTCATCTCTAAGTGAAATATGTTCTTTCACACAAAATGTCTCTGGACTAGGAGCAGTTACAACTGTCTAGAACAAATCCACAATTCATAAGATCACTTACACCATTCTTAATTATTTTTATATTCCACATATGATCTCTTCAAAAATGCATTTGAACTTAAAATATGCTGGTTTTAAAATAGCAGATTTAAGACCATCCAATATGGAGAAATAATTTGGAGTTGGCTTTGATCTGTTTTTGTATAAGCTGAATGATAAGCCTGTACTTATCCTGCTTTTAAGTACATTAAATAAGTGGCTTGCCAGAAACTACCAAACCTATTGTGCTGCCAATTCAGTAAATCAAAATTCAGCTGGAATTCATGGCATAAATTAACTGCTTTGTTTCATTGATGAAAAGGAGCTGCTATTATAATGTTTAGTTTCCCTTTTAGGTTTCTTATGAAAGTCCTGGGTATATGGCCTAAGATGCCATAGCATGTAGATACTTTTTCTTCTCTTTCTGCCTTTGTGACTGGGTTATATGCTCCATGTAACTTTCTTCTGGATCTAGCCATTGTCACAGAGGAGATGTGGCAAAGGCATGAGGAATCACTTGTTCCTGGTGGCTTCTACTCTGGTAGATGTGTTTGGATTTGAAGGAAGACACAGAGCCACTGGGGGAGAAGAAGGACAGAGCAAATTCTGTGTTTATGCCCTTTAAAGTTATTTCTTTTCTCTCAATTCTGAGCAGTAACAAATATCCCTCATTTGGGAATCACTATCTATTCTGTTCAGCTCTTTGCAATACCTCTTTGGGTAATTTGGGTCACCTGTTGTGGCTGTGCTGCTTCATGGTTTTCTTGAGCACCTCCTCAGAACATGAGACATGCAAAAGTCCTTGAATTGTTTAAGCACTACTTGGCAATAACTGAAACATCAATGTATTCTCAATATTTTCCTTATCCTAAACACAAAATACAGCCCTTTGCCAAACACCAGAAAGAAAATTAACTCAGTCCATGCCAAAAACAGGACATGATGAAGCAATGTTCTCAAGTTAAAAAGGCAGACTTAGCCAAATCTTAATCTGAATGTCTGGCCATCTGCCTGTCTGAAATCAATAAAATATTTCTGTTTCCCACAACATGTTATCAGTAAGCCTTCAGCCTTTCATTTCCTTCCATTTATTTTTGTTCTGTCCTGTATGGCTTCTCATAAGGAAAAATCTACTTGCCTGATTTTGAGAGAGAAGTTATTTTTGAAAACTGGCCCCTGGTTGCTGAGAGTCCTACACCTCTAGAAAGGACTTGTGATTATTTTTCCATGAAATATTTGAAAGACCTTTTTGCTTTAGGCAATTTGATCCAACACATATCTATCTGCCTTTATCTCATGGTGTGACTTTAACATAAATAGGTTACAATGTCTAGTAAATTAAGACATCCACAATTCTCTAGAAGATAAGATAATTTTCTACAGGAAATATGAAAAATTATAACCTAAAGGTAAACTTAATTTGGTAAAGGTCTCTAACACATTAAGAAGCTATAAATTCAAATGTTTTAAAAATTAATAATAGAACAGTCTGCTTTAATATTTTGCAGTGGAAAACATATAAATAACAGACTATGAAGAGATTATCATGCAGCTAATATTATGATTTAGGCTAGTAAAATAAAATCCAAGGTGGATATAGCAGGGAATCTGGGACAAACAGTACATTATCTGCTTTTATATCTCTTATTCTGCTTTTTCAAGTGATAAAGTTCCTTCATTCTCTGAGGCAATGTAATCCTCTAATCTGGCATTTTACTCTTTTGCTGTCCCTACATTTGTATAGAGACTGGACAATCCTTGGAGCAGGGCTTTCTTTTTATTTTCCTTTTTTTTTTTTAATGTATGCAGTCTTGTTGTCTATTATTACTAGTAGACAGGTGTTTAAGAACTCACAGATGTGATAATATTTCAAAAGGAACAAGAACAGTATGCACATAGAGTCTTCCCAAATGAAGTTACTGATGTTTTGTCAATAGAATTTAAAGAGTTGACATAGATTTAAAAAAAAAACAAACCCAAAAGTCACACCTTTTCTGAAGTAAGATTAATGTGCTGAAAGAATAAAAGAATTGAACACAATCTTTGAAAGCCTACCATGTCAGGTGTTGGCATCTCAGTGAAGTGAAGGAATTCGAATTGCATTTTATCAAAGTTTGAGTCTGGCTCTTAGATTCCAGCTGTACAAGAGGCTCTGTGTGTAGTCATGATTTTTTGTCCTGTTTCCTTTTAAGTTTCTGTCTATCACTGCTGTTTTATGTAATATCTGTTCTTATGCTCTAGATGTTGTTTACTAGCACACTGAGGCTGAATATAATGCACCTGCCTTTTTGGTTTCAGAAGCCACATTAAAAATGGGAAGCAGGAGAGAAAGTAACTTATTAACATTACTATCTGAATAGTTGCTGCTTTTTTTTTCCCTGAGAATTCTTATTCTCCAGTATTACTTGAATAAGAAAAGAAGATAATTTTGTTGGTATTTTTGTTTTTAAATAATGCTTAACATCTCTGTTACCTGTCTTATTTTCACATGTGAAATATTTTGGCCTTTATTTGGCCTGGTTATTAAGTATTAGTGAACAGTGCTCTAATTGATATCATTGATGTTTTAGGGGGACAGACCTAAACTGCCCTGCCCAGCCCCTACCTGAACCCATGGAATATGGGCTTGGGCTTCAACCCCTACCTGAGCCATGTGTTTGTGTCTTCTCTTCTCTTGTCCCTACTGGTCCTGAATGGTTTTTCTGATCTGATCTCAGATCTGACTTTTCACCTTGCCTGTGTCTGATAGTACCCCACTCAGGTCCTGGGACTCTTTCCTGACAATGACAATGCTGTCCTGCTTTCTTCAGTGGCCTTGCCTTGTGGAACAGCTCCATTCCTGCTACATCTAGCACAGCATACAATAATGTACCTAATAACTGTATCTTATTATTCCAGAAGGATGTCCAATTACCAAGAAGGAGTGCTTAAAAAACACTCCCCTGTCCACTATGTGTTATGTATTTGCTCATATTTTATAGGTGATATTAAAAGCCCTAAACTCTGGTGGTCTAAATATGAGTCAAAATTTTACAAAAAATGATCATAAATTTTCAGTGTGTTCCCCTCTTTTGCCTGTGCCAGCAGGAGGCTTTTTCTTTCTTCAACCTACAAATGATACAATGGAGAGAAATAAATTGGTTTTTTAGACCAGTTACCTTACTCTATATATTTTAAAGCTTCTGATGCAGGAAATATGAGAGAGAGTCCAGTCTTGGTTTTGTATTGCCATATGACAATATGCCATAAGACATATGGTTGGTGGTAATTGAAGCAAAACAGTTTGGTAAAGTAGTTTAATAGGGGTAGCTATCATTTGGATAGATAGAGAGAAAATTCATTAAAAACTCTTTTCTAGAGGATGATACTTGGAATAAGTAATTGCTTTGACTTCTAAGTCGGATTTCACTGCAAATTTCATTGTCCTAGACTTAGTACACTTTTTTCTTTTAAGTATAACCATCTTCCCATGTTTTGTGAATATGTAAAGGTAGAGACTGCTAAGCAACTTCATCCTGGGACTTATGGCAGTAAGGGGATTTGAGGATTTTTAATGTTGGCACAGCAAATTTGGCACATTACTTGCAATTGGGTTTGAAATTACAGCCTTTTCACTTAGAGAGGAAATCTTTTAGCATATAGAACCTGCTGAAGTAGTGGAAGTGAAATGGATCCTTCCTGTTGCACAATTCCTTCAGAAAGAAATAGTTAAATGTTTCTGCTGCACAGGCTCTGAGGCTCCTGAAAGAGGGCATCTCACAGTGTTTCTATCTGTATCCAACACAGGGAATAGAGGCCAGCTGTCCAATCTTTCCATCATCACTGCCATCACTCACATTCTGAGATGAAACAAAACTAGAACAACGAAGAACAAGTATAAAAGACTTGAACTGCATTTGAGACTTATGTCAAAAATGTTTCAGTTCTCAGGTAATTTGCTCAGTTCTGGCTCTTTTCGTATTTACTTCAAAGCTTCAGTGAAAATGAAAGGATAGAAAATGGCATTTGGGTTTGCAGATAGCTGTAGTCACATTCTTGTGACTCGATCTGGCCTTGTTGAAGGGTGTCTTCCCCTTAAAAGTCCAGAGCTGTCTACACATCATGAGGAAATGTCTTGCATCAGAGCTAGTGAAGAATAAAATAGATGTACTGTGTCATCGGATTATATCTGTTTTCCTATGGTACACCTCACTGCAGGTTAGTATACATCAGTAAATTAAATTGGTTTACCTAAAGGTAATGTGTGGTCTTATCAGAAAATATTTTAATTGATAAAAATAAAAAATCATGCACAATCCTAAAATCAACAAAAAAATCATGTCACTTTCAGGATGCATTAAATAAAGTTTCATGTTTTCTATGTTGTGTCAGTAATGTTAGTTTGTATATGCCATCTTTTTCTAACATAGTGCAGCCCTGTCTAAGCATGTCATTGGTTTTTAAGAATGTTTGAATTGCAATATTCTGACATGAGATCACAAATGTGAAATGCAGAAAAAGACAACCCAAAATCTACATTTCCAACTGTCTATGTGGGATAACTTGTATCAGGAGTTTTACATTGTTCAGTACACAGTAGAAATATTTTTCACTTCCTTGGTCTCATTTTTCATTTGTCCCTCTTTCCTAGTCAGCAAGAATGGGATACTCACCTGATTCAATGCTACTTTGTTGTATTTAAACTGCCTTATTTAACTCTCTTTCACAGCCTTCTGGTACTGCCTGTAGCAACTAAATGCTGCAGAGTGTGTGTTATGGATGAACCAAATGATTTCTCTGGTTTTCTAAGTAGGGAAAATGCGTGTGAATTTTCATTGAGATGACTAGAGAAGTTTGCATGGCATAGGGGGCTCTTCCATGCAAGTTGCAGTATTTGTGATATAGTTCATAGGTGACAGAGGATCTGAAAAGACTGTCATCTGCGTGAGAAACATAGAATTTTATGTATGAGAAAGATGCATAATTGACTTTAAATGTATTTGCGTGTGTTAAGAGGGGAGGAAGAGAAAAGCATTGTTATATTATCATGATTGATTGGCTTTAACTGATATAGTTGAAGTTTTACAAAAGTAAACAACCTGCTCAGGGGGGATTTTCTTAAATTCTTTTAAGGAAAGTAAAATGGTAAATGTTATTTAATTTTTATTATTGTCACTGTTGGCCATGAATTGTTTGGGGAATGTCCAAAGCATCAAATGGTGGCCAAACATTGAGTTGTACAAGAAAATCCTTCATATTTTTTAAATCACATTTTGGTTTAAATGTTTATTTCATAATCAAGAATGACTGCCTACACTATAAATTAGGTTTAAAGGGCCATTGGCAACAGTTGAAGCATTGTATAAAGCATCAGCAATACTTTACCTGATTTATCAGATCAATAAATAGTCAGTTATCTCTCTTGAAACAAGAGTTGGAGATGTTAGGTGAGCAGGGATTTTCTTTAGTATACAAAGTGCATTGTACTTTGTACAGGGAGTTTTATTATTTAAGCATTACTATTAATTAAAAAGCTTGTTTATTGTTTGATTAGTAGTGCTTACCATCAGAAGTGTAGAATGGATAGAAAACCCTTGCTCAAGGACTGTGTGTGAAGTTGACTCTAAAAGTCAAAACATGCTGGACTCTGTTTACTTTTTTCAAGTCGCCTAACTCTTGAATTCTGCATGTTATATTACATTCCAGTTAATAAAGATGTTGCCTTTTGCTAGAAGAAACAGTAGAAATGAAAGCTTCGGTTGCTGTCATCTTCCATATATTTGTGAAGGGACTTTCACACTTTCTTTAGCCAGGAAATACCTGTTTCAGGGATTTATTTCCTTCTTGACTCTTCTTGCAGTGTTAAATTAAAATACTTAAACTAGTTGTTCTATCCTATACTTGTATCAAGTGGCAATGTTGTACATGCTTTATGATGAATATAACTTCCATGCTTCATAGCAGCACACAAGCCAGTTACTCTGCACCGTTTCCAAATTCCAGCATTTAGATGAATGGCAGAATATTCTGACAGAATTAAAAAAAAAGCAGGGCTCTCATTTTTGGGCAAAGTTTGAAGAAAGTAGGAGGTTGAGTGGCATGGGACATCATACCTTTATTGAAACTATTTGAGCTTTTGGGCAAAATGTGTGTTGATAATGGAAAAAGTCATCATCTTTTGGGTGGTGATAGCTCCAAAGTTTCCCATCCTAGGCAGGACACATTTGTAGTGTCAGTGACTCCTTGTATTAGAAATAAAATGTTCCTTTTTGCTGTTGACACAGACAAATCTGAATACTGACTTCACTCTGTCCACAAGTACAACTAATAGAGCCTTTTGCTGTATTTCACTTTCTGTTTCCTGTGACTTCTAATATGTATTCATTTTATATTAGTTTAGACACCTGACTATTAGAAGTCTGTCCCCTCCTGGGCTCTCTTTTCATATTCTATCACTAGCAAAGGTATTGAGCTCCCCTCCTGCCTCAAATGTCTGTAAATCCCATTTTAATCAAGTGGAAATGGGCTTTCATGACAGCATCATACCATGCATACCTAGTTTACTAATTTTAATTTTACTATTTTCTTTTCTAATTTTTTACTAATTTATTTACTATTTTTTACTAATTTTGAGAAAGCAGAGATTCTAAGCATGTTTTATATTTCAGACTGAAAAATCAAGTACAGAGTATTAATTCATGCAAACATCTATCTTCTCCTTAATATGAGACTACACATGTGCATATAAATGGAGATTTTTCTCTAACAGAATATAACCATTCTTGCTAACTCTGCCACAATAACATTTTATTTAGAAGCAACCTAAATGCCCTTTCTTATCAAGCTAAATAGTAAATAAGTGATGTGAAACACAGGGGCTGCTTGTCATGGTAGTCACTCAGTTAACATTTGTACAACAACCTGCATCCTTTGTATCCATCACTTTGAACTGAAGGCAAAATGAAACTATCTCACCCTTGGGCTGAGGTAGACATTTTTTTCTCCTTTGCCATCTCTAAGACAAATTAGGAATGTAGGAAGGCTTTCACTCAGAACAAAACGATGATTATAGCAGGTAACAGGACCTCACATTAATCAGTGCTTTCAAAGAAAAGGCCTCGACCTGTGCCCTTTGTCTAGCCTAGTGGTAGGTATGGTTTTTTTCCCCCAGTTCCTTTCAGTGTCAGGGCATTCTCTTTCTGTGTAATATACTCTCTTGGAGAGTGTTTCTCTTTTCAAGCAGTCCTTCTGCATTGATCAAAAACCCATCCAGAAAGCCACTGTAGAAATCTGAACTTATAATGACGTTCTTTTATATTTTCTTACAATGAACAATGGCTCTCTCAATACTAATGGCAACAGTACATAGATGGAGGCAACAGTGCAAAGAGTTTGGGGGTAAATAGCCATTATTCGCAAGACTTGCTGTTTCATGTCCTAGAAAAAAAAAAAAGAAATCCTGTCTTCTGCAGCCAAATCTTTACTACCTCTTGTTGAAAACATTCAAGGCCTCTGCAAACCAATGCTGAGATGAGGAAAGATAAGCATGGATTAACATTTTTCTTCTTTTTGGGAGAAAACATTAATGACAATTAGATGGCAAAAGATCTTAGTTCTCCGTTCCTCCTGAATAAAAAGAAAGAGCAAACATTCTGGTGGATAATCTTTTTTTGGTTTGCTGGCCTTGACCTTTAAATCAATTATCTCCCAAATATCAGGGTCCAGGGTAAATGAGGGGAACTAAATGTGGCTCCATCGAATAAAAGACTCCCTCTGCTGCCTGAAATACACATCACCAGATGAAACAGAATGCTTGTTTCCAAAAGAGGCACAAAACATAAAGTGAGTATGTTGCAGCTTTGCCAGTCTCATCAGTTTTTTCCCACCTTTAAGGGCTGTTGGTGGTGCTGGTTTCTTTGTTTGTTTGGCTGAGTTTTTTTATTTGTTTGGTTTGGGGTTTTGTGTTATGTTTTCTTGTTTGCTCTATGTTTTTATAATTAGTACATTTACAGTCTGAGGAATGTGGGGAGTGAAGGAAATGTTGTTACACAATTGATGTAATGACATTCTTTATCAAATATCTAGAAATATGACTGCCAATAAGCACATAGTTTTTGCTTTGTGTTCATGAATATATATTGAACTGGCTGATACTTAGCTCCAGCTGAATTCAGTTGATACTCACACATCAAGGAACAGACTACAGCTTCATAGAGCAAAGAATATTTTAATAGGAAGGTAGAAGCATTAATAGTGATTTCACTGGGGAGTAAAATAGGTTAGAAGTTATAACCAGAAAAAAGGCTGCTGCAAGAAGGTGTGAAAAATTTTCAGTTCCAGAAAGGGATTGAGAATTGAGCCTTGGAGTGAGACACCGAAAGGTCCTTTACTGGTGTTATGTTTAAATTCTGTTTCCATGTGTTAGCTTTTTTTTCTGCATTGGAAATTATGACAGGTATTCTTGGAACTAGCATTTCATAGAGGGAGATGATGGATATATTTTGTTGGAATTTAAATTGTAAGTTTACTCATGGAAGAGTAAACATACCAAATCAATTCTGCCTTTATACCAAAATGAATAATAAAATGATATTTGGCTCTAATTTTTTTGTGTCTCTGTGCTTTGTCTTTCAAGAGGTACAAAAGGCAGCTCTAGAAATGCATAACAAGTTTTAGACAATTTTACTAAAGATGAAAAGACTACATAAAATAAGATAAATAATAAATAATTTTTAATTAGCCAAATAAAACCTGGTGTGCTGGTTGCTGCAGTTGATATATCAACAAGTTACTACAGAGAGAACGTAAAGGCAAGTGGAGATTTAAGCAACTGATAGCATTGGAAACTTAAACTTTCTGAAGCTGTTCAAGTGCCACAGTAGAAGTTGAGACCCAAGGGAACTGGCAGGGAAACACATACAGATGGAAAAACACAGATGGAATTGTTCAAGAAAATCAGCTGATGCAGATATTCTGGCAGGAAGGTCTCCTTCATAACGAAAGATCCAGCTAAATGATCAGAATTTCTCAGTGTTTCTAACACTGTAGCTTTCTTCTGAAGATCAGGTGTTTCCAACAAAAATTTCTTGTTGTCTTGTTGCAGGCATGCCCAGTCCTCCATTTGGGGACCATTGCTGTTTAAGTATTACTAAATAACTAATTTATGTAAAATTTAATTACTGAGTTGGGTATTGAAGAAAGAAAAGTGTATATAAACACTTAAATTACTTCGTTTCCTTCTCCTTTGCCAGATTCCACTTTAGGCTCTCACAGCCCCACCTCTGCTTGGTTTTGCAGCACATAACACTCCGTGTGCCCCTGTCTGTTTGGTGAAGGGACAGACAGCTTAGGAGTGTGTAGGAATTTTTTTCTGCTACTCCTTGATTCTTGTTTTCCTCCAAATCTTCTTGTTTTCCTCCAAAGCTTCTCAAACATTTTTATCTGTTCTGGCAATGGTTGCCTCTGTGCAGCAGCCCTGAGGCTGTCTCTGCTCTGGTATGTATTGTCCATGGGCTGTAATTTCTTAGACTTCCTTCCTCTCTTGGAGAGGAAGCAGCATGGAGCAGCTCCTTCTGTGTCTCCAGTGCATCCCTCAAAATGTCTTTCACCTGTCTCTCTTGTTTCTCTTCCTCTGTTTTCACCCTCACAGTTTGCTAAGGCCTTTTCCCCATTTATCTTGTACTCTCCTTCTAATCTTGCATGTCTCCTGCCCATTGTGGATGTCACTTTCATTAATGTGTTTGAGCAAAGGCACCATGAGCTCCTCACCTGGTGTAAGTTTTGGTGAGCAATGAGTGTTTTTCACCTGCTTCAGAGCTATCTGGAGAAGATGAGACCAGCACTGGCCTCCTGCCATACAGGGCACCCTGCAGCAGCATCCTGCTGTCTAAACACTGCTAGATGTGCCCAGCAGACTTCTTGCTCAGGATTTCCCATACAGACACTTTATTTTCAGAGTGGAAAAGAATGAGTTCATGTGCTACTAATAAACCACACCATCATAATATTTTTTGTGCTTTTATATAGAAGTAGCTTCTCGGATCTGGTAGTTTATATATGAAAACATCTTGAGAAATTGCCTTGCATAGTCATTCAGTTAATAATAACTGTATTAATTATAATTATATTAATTACATGAAGAAAGCATATTTTGAGTATTTTGATCTTGCACAATTTACACCTTTGCATTCCATTTCCCTACAAGCAAAAGAAATACAGGATTACTAGAAATATAAGATTCAGATGTGATTCTGGAAATATTACAAAATAATCCTAATTATGAAAACAATATTATGGTGATAGTCAAAGTAATTTGAAACAGTTCTTGTCCTCTCACTGACTCACTTCCAGACAAAACACTTCTGTACTAATCTGAATTTGACTCTTACCCTTCCATCCTGCCCTCATCCCTACAATGAACTATGGAAAATGGCATTGTGTTTGTTTGTGGGTTAAACCTTGAATGCATGTGCTGGCCTCAATTTTCCTCAGATATATTCCTAAGTGATGTCTTAGGAGCCTTATCTGCACACTTACCCTTCTCTGAGAAGTCAAAATCCCTTTTCATCCCATTTCCTCCTTCTTCTCTGTTGCTTTTGTTGCTGTTCTTTCTGCACATCTTGCTGTCAGTGCTCCTGCTCTTTCTGCCTGCTTCTCATTTCTTTTGTGCTTGTATTCAGGAGAATTAAAATGACTGCATTTACATGTAGCATGTGATCTTGTATATAATTGTGGGTGTGAAAGTTATAAACATTTCAGTCCAACAGAAATTTGATTGCCTTCTGCAGTTTGTTTTGGCCCTTGTGTTTGTATTTTTATAAAATATTATTTGGGTAAAAAACTTCAAAACAAGAAGGCACTTCAAACTTGCAGGATGTTCAGAGTGCTGCCTATTCAGGTTCTTTATATCTGCAAAGCTCTGCATTTGTATGGGAAGAGAGCTGAAAGCAGGAAGAGGTCATGGACCAAGGCAAAGGGAAGGAGACTCGAGCTGAGATGAATTGCTAACCTCACACAGATATATTTAGCATTTCTAAAGGCAAGATGGAGATGAGCTGAATTGCTAAATCAACTATTTGATTACTGCTTTATGGTCATATGGATTTCGCATAAGCATATTTAGCAAATTGCTGATTTAACATTTAGCAGGCTGTAGGGCAAATAATGTGACAACATTGCAGTTAAGACAGCTGCAGAGCAAGCACAAAGTGAGCAGCTATCCGTGGGTCAGTTTTGGAACTGACTCACCAGGAACAATGAACAGTCAGCCTGGACAGAGTGAGAAAGTACAAAAGGTCACAGATCATGGTGATCTGAAAGGATTAAAAGGCACTTCAAAGACTAAGAGGTGAGACCAGCAGAAGAGGACCAACAGTGAAGACCTAAATAATAGAATCTGAGCATCAACAGCTAATAAGGTATGCATCATTTTCCTGGCTGTCCCACCATACCAGGTGGGAAGTTTCTGCAATCTTGTGCTGTGAACATGAAATCCAAAAGCCAAAGGAGGAGTCTCACCACTTTTGTTTTGCCTCAAATTAAATGACTCAATTTCAGGCAGATTAGTTCCCCAGAACAAAGTTATGCAGGATGTATTAATGAAAACCAATATTCACTTTAGCCTTGAAATCATCCTATTTAATAATAATCCATAGCATCATGCTGGATGATGAATTCATGTCTACAGAGAAAGCTGACTTTCCAATATTCTAATCTTTCAACCTTTGTTTTTAATCTGCAAAATAACAAGGCTTAATGAGAATGGAAATGTGAATCCTATGATCTTCTCCATTCCATTTATTATGCAATTTTTTTTTTGATGTCAGGGCAAAACAACATAGCATAATCATTGCTTTGATTTTCCTCTGTTTTTTCCTGTATGTCTTTAATGCTGTTTTTTATTTTCATAGATATTTACTATTATTTCTCCCTTATGCCTTCAAAAAGTTTTTTTTTTCAGAAAAATCTTTTAACTGTGAATCAATGCAAGAATCCCAAGCTAACAAAGATAAAAATAAATTATCTTCCTCCACCTGCCCTGCTATTGAGAAATTTCATGGACGACAGGAATTTTTTTCTGATTATCTTTTAGATTTCTCAACATACAATTTTGTAAATTCTTACTTTATGGTGAGAGAAAAGAGCAGAGGATGGAGTTCCTTCCATTAAAAAAAAAAAGTGATGAAAATAGCATCATAACTTGGCTCATGCCATGAATCAGAGTTCAAATGTAAATATTCTTTAGGTTACACATGTGTTTGACTTTAAGATTTTAAAATCAGTCTATCTCATATTAACTTCTCTTTTCCCTGGAGCTGTGTTTATAGACTTCCACACACCTGCCTGCAAGCACTGTTTCACTGTGTGAAATACAAATCTGTGGAATCCATCAGCTTATCCCGTTAGCTGTGATTTTTCTGAGCAGAGGATGTGTTTTGCTTTGCAGCTTACATCAATCCTTTAACTGATCTGGGAAGAAGTAAACTCAAAATATAATTTTATTCAGAAGCAGTTAATAAAGAATTGTTAGGGGGTCCAACGTTGTTGGTCCTGGTCTGCTGTTGCCAGCCAGGTTTGGTAGGAAGGACAAGTTCTTGGGAATAAGGTGAATAAATCCAAAGATGCATCTCTGATTAAACAGGTCTTTGTATAGTTATGCAGGCTGAAGAACTCCCCTGGTTTACATGCACTCCTTTGAAATGTCTTTAGCATTCTAGGAAGGACACAGCTTGTGTAGCTTTCTCCTGCAAAGCATGTGATAACCTTGGAAAATTTTGCTTACATTTATTTTATATCTTAAGATAGAAAGAATGGCTAAGGAGAAAATGGCACATCCATAAGTCATCATATTTTCAGGAGCAGGCCTGAAAATTGTAGTTATTTGTAGTGCTATTGGATACTAAAGCTATAGATTTTAAGTTTAAGTCACTAAAGCTTAGCTTTTTAAAATTGCTTTTGTATGTTTTGAAAGAATATATGAATTCAACAGGGTATCCTGTGGCCATTATATCAACTAGCTTCCCATTGTCCTTATGCTTTTATTCAAAGGAATCATGTTTCTCATTCATAGGAAGAAAAAATACCTCAGGTAGTTGTTTTTAATTGAAACATCCTTTTTTTTCTATACAGACACAAATGACAAAAAATGCAGCTATGGTTAACAAAAGCCATTTCTACAAAAGCCTAAGAATGCCTTATTCACTGAAGAAATAAGGCTATTTTCATCTGTGGATGAACTATCTTTTTCTATCTCATACTGTGATTGTATTAGGTGAAAGAAAAAGAACAATGTGAAAAATCTGCAGTTTCATTTATGGAAATAAGTCTGAAAAACTTCTGTTCTTATAGTTTTAAAACCCTAACAGATGCAGTTCTTCTGAGGTCTGGCTTGATGTTACACAGGGTTACATGCTAACCTGATACTATTAAGGAGAATTATTCTGTAGGTATAGCTGAGTTCAAGAAAGTCTATGTAGTGAAAAACTTGCATGTAAAATCTACAAAATATTTTATATAAGCACTTTGGCAAATAGCTTTCCAAAATGAAGTGTAATTTTTTTTTTTTACCTCAAAGCAATCAGTGGTTCAGCTTTGAATTTTCTATTATATTAGTAAGAAGAGAGTTTAAAAAAACAGCCCAAAATAGAATATGAAGCTTAATTGATATTTGGTAATAGATGCAATTTAAAATCTGGAGACCTTATGTGGATTCTAGTTTGCTAGTTGGACCCATCTTATGGGATAGTAGAATGTTGGTAGCAAATGGACCAACTTGCATGACAGACTGCTGTGGGTGTGAGGTATCACCTTACTGCAGCATTATGAAATCATTATTATGTTCAGTGGGTCTTAAGGAAGTTCTCTGATGACTATAACAATAAGTAATATGAAGCCAGGAGAGCAGGTTTAATGCTTTGCTATGGCCACTTCTTAATTTAGTTAGATTTTAATTTTAGCTGTATTTTAATCTTTCTGACTTTATGACAAATAAACTTGCTACTTTTTTCCCCTGATTTTATTTTTTTTCTGCAGTCGCTTCTCTTCAATCTTAGTAATGGATATTTTCAGCAATCCTTAAGAATGCTAGCAAGACTGCAACTACTCCTCATACATTAAAAATATCCCTAACATTCCCAGATGATTTAAAGCCAAAATAGAGAGTCTGTGGAAAATCTACATTTTCTCCATTAGGGGGAATCCTTGCTCTATCTTCTGAAGGTTTCAATTTCTCCCAAAGTACCTTAAAGTTATTTTTTACACTAAGAAATGTTGAACTCTGTAGTTCTGACTCTGAAATCTCTGTTTAAAGTAGTGGCCAGATCACTGATGTTTAGAGTTAAACATTTCAGTGTGTGCGAGAGGAAGACTGACTTCTGTTGATTTGTGCAAGAGCATAGAATTCTTCTTGTTCTCTTCTGTACCTTACTGGTAGTTGCATGAAAAGCATAGTCCTTGCACAGAAAAGTCAGAGAGTTCAAAGACTGATCAGGAGACTCTTCAGAATATGTCACTTTTTGAGAGAGTCAGCATAGTGAAGAGTCAGTGGCAGCTACAATAAAAGTTCTCTCTTCTGCCAGCTTTTGTTTTTGGCCAACTCTGGCTCCATCACTTAAGCAGTTCAAAATATCCCACAGAAAAGCAACATACATATGGAACTGATTTGCTTAGCCAGTTGGAAAAAAAAATCATCATTTAAAAAAAGTACATTTTAAATTACTATACTGGTGGTGAATCTTAAGAGGGATGCTAAAACTTACCCTTTACTAAAGGTTTTCACGTATTAAATTCTGAAGTCGTGGGAAACAACTGTGGCAAAATCAGTACTCTTGCATACCTTCAAGTTTTTTCCTTTTGTTCCAAGTAGTAAATGATTATTCACTGTTTTTTGAACTGGGAAACCATTGCATTGTACATTGTGTTGATTTTTATTTCTGAATCTTGGAAGATATTTGAGAGTTAAATATGTCTTTGGGGAGCAAAGTTTGATTTTATTAAGTAAGAGTGAGTAACAAAAGAAGGGGATAATTACACCTTTGAAACAGAAGTGCTGTCTTTTGGGGAGAGTCTTTCATCTTTGTCAAATTCCAAGCAATACATAGCTACTCCCTTTTTTATTTTTTAAGCAAGATAAGGAGGAGAAAGCAAATGAGAATAAAACTGGAATATAGCAATTTCTCAGGTGAAAGGAAGTTAAGTTATAGTGTTTCTACCAGCAGAACATGTGGTCAGAAAAAAAATTAATGCTGAGCATAGTGGTTTCTATGGCACTGTCAGGCTAACAGCTGAGTATCAATAATACCTCATTGCAATTGTTTTAGTCAGTGTCTCCACATAGCTGCAGTTCCTGTACTTGAGGCTGAAAGGACCAGAGAAGGCTTAGGTTTGACCTAAGCTGTGCAATTTCCACTTTGGGAACATCTACCTACAATATCCATCACAGGCTCATTCAAGGACAAAGCGTTACCATTTTTAGTGTTTTAGTTCAGCTGAAGCTGAAATAGCTGCAGGAGGTACTGAGGAAACCCATTCTTGGAATCTGAAAGGCTAAAGTGACAGATATCCAGTGACTCCAATGAAGATTTCAGAACATTTCTAATAGACAGAAAAGGTGTTGCAGAGCTTCAATGACGTGACAAAAAAAACTATCTTCAGGTAAGTTCTGAGTTTTAAAAAAGTGCTTTAGGACCAGAGTTGCAAAGGTTCAAATGGAGCAGAAGAATTCCACATCAGCAACACCAAGTCTTCAGAATGGGAAGTTCTATCAAGCTCTCTAAATACAGCAACAGTAGCACTCAGGGCTCCATAGCCTTCAGGCAGCATCTGATCTCAAAACTAAAAATGTCATTAAAAAATCAAAGTCTTTTGTTCTCCCTGCCCTCTGAGTACAAGCAGTTTCAACAAAATAGGAAATGACTCTGTCTATGCTTTTACAGAAGTCAAATTATCCTCAAGGAACAACAGATAATACCAATACAGATGTATTATATTAGGTGATGATTTCAATAGCAGACTCATGGGGAAAACTGGGATATGCGTGGCTGAGATGATGAATGGGCCAAAGTTTGAAGTAAATTCTTTAGTGATATCTCTTTTATACCTTTTTAGTATCTGTGTGTTCATGTAGCTCATGTGACTTCTATGCTGTAAGTGCAAAGAATATCTATGTTTGGGGCTGTTATTTTATTTTCATGTTCCAATAACTGTGTTAGTTTTTGTTTAGACATCAGAATAGTGGTGGCTTAATATGGCAGAATAAAAACAACATATTGAAAAACTAATGATCTACAGCAGTGGATTTTATATACTCCATTTTTTCAGAATATAAAGTGAAAAGAACAGATTTCCCTTTATGTGAATGATGCATGGTATAATTCCCAACCATATTATTTTTTTGTAATTATATGAAAATTTAAATGAAAAAGGTAATTTTTATACTCAAACCAACCTAGCTTCTGTAACTTCTGTGATTCTAGAATAAAAGAATAGTTGTACAATGTACTTAAAAGAAGTGAATTAAATTGTGCATGGAAATCAACAGGAGATATTAAAAATTTAGACTGATTTCTTGAAGGGTACAGAGTGTCTGTGTTAGTTCAGATTTTATCTTTACAAGAAATTGCAGGGATTTATGAATATCTACTACTTTACAGCTTATTCAAGGTATTACCACTTGTGTCTTTTGTCTTGGAAAGACTTTTAAAAAGTAGTGCAGAGTACACAATTATAACTAAAGAAAAGTGGAAAAGAACTGACTTATTCTAAAAATGGATTTGACAGCTAACTTTGGTGCTTACTCTTTCCAATGCAATGTACTTTTCTGTAAGAGATAGAGAGTGCAGATTGAGAAGCCAGAAATGTAATTCATAGAACAAAAATGTTTCCCAGATAAATCCAAGAAAACATTTCCTTAGTGTTCTGTTGTTTGTTGAGTTGATAAGGGCTGAAGATTTCTCCCTCCTAAGGGAGGACCCAGTTGGGATGTTAGAAAAGCAATTCCTGCTGACCTTGCTTACAGCTATCAGAGGCCTTTTCATCTTCATTTTCAGCACTACTTCTGTCACTGTTTGTGTGATTTATTTATTTATTTTTTAATAACAAAGCAGCAAGAGGGGCCAGAGGAGGTTGATCTTTGCAGAAGTTGTGACCAGAGGCAGGAAGGAAATGTGAAGGCAGCAGGTAAGCAGCAATCATAAAGAATGGAGTTCAGTGCACGGGTGAAGAGACAGGAGTTTATTGGAAATCTGGAAGTATCCAAGTGATGGCAGAAAGTAAAGGTGAGGGAAAAGCAAAGACCAAGCACCTGCACAGAAAAAAAAGCCACAGTTTGGGCTTTTTTTTCTAACATAGGCATCTTTTATTTCAAAACAGAAGCAGGAAGCTATGTATAAAGAAAGTAGTGCTACTTTGAATTCCAACAATTGCTGCTGTTGGAGGCCTTGTGACATTTATATCTTCAAGGAAGACATCCAGGCTACTGAGAAAACAACAATACCTTTCTAGATAGGGCAATGATGAACTTATTTGAACACAAACATGATTAAAGAAAAAAACAAACCAAACTTTAATGACTACATACATGGTGGCTTTTTGATGCTTCAAGATCTATAAGCTAAATCTTGGCTGCATTTTAAGCTATGTGACCTCAGAGTTTTCATGCTTATGTAGAGGAGTCCATATTAATTTTGCAATTATATATTCAGAGGACTGAATGATCAACTGTATTAACAGTTTTTATCTTCTCTTTTTACTAACAGCTCTCTCCAACACTGATTAGTCTTTTTAAAGCAAATAGATCTTTGGTGATTTGATAGATGGAAATGTATCTCTCTGTGTCAATATTGAATCAGTCTCTCCATAGGATGACATGGTGTCTGAATCTGGTTAATTATATGGCACACAAGTCAGCACTTAATTAATAAAAATAATGGTGTACAGAGACAGTGTGCTGATGCAGACACTGTGTGTAGCTCAGATGAGATGTATGAAATTAACATTTTGCATTCTGTTAGACAAATTCTTGAGTTTGCAAAATGAAATATAGTCAGTGATCTATTCTCCCCTAGATTTCAGGGACACTTGTGATTTTTCTGTGCCGTTAGAGGTCCCAAAAGTTCAAAAGCCTGGACCTAAATGTCTTGGAACTATTTAAACTCCTTTTCATTTTCTACTCTGGATATTTTTAAAATAGACATGAAGAATGTTTCAAAACATTCTAAGATGATATTTCAAAATTTGCTCACAATGTGTTTAATGGAGTCTTAAAAAGATAT
>VZTB01015655.1:806-17638 GCA_013397245.1 Thryothorus ludovicianus | reverse complement strand
TATGCAGAGTTCTGGGAAGCACTGAGTCCAAACAAAATCATGTTGAAACAAGAAACAATTAAAAGACACATTTTTACTTTAAGTGTGACTTCTGGGTAGGAGAACAGCAGTGAAGCAGCATCCAGGGAGGCTGCATCATCTCCACTCTTGAAGGTTCACTAGAGCAGAGCAGACAAAACTCTGAGTAACTTGGTCTGGCTTCATGGCTGACCCTGCTTTCAGGACAAGCTCAGACCAACTCTCCTGTAATGCCTTCCCAACCAAGGAAGAACAGTGTGGAGTGGAAATGGGTTTCTGCTTGGGGTGGCAGGTGATTCCTCTCACAACTTACCTCACCTTCCCAGGTGCCCTTATAAAATAGGTATGAGGCCTTGGAATCTGAGAACCAGCAAAATGAGGAGTAGGGAAATGTGCATATGGATGATGGCTCTTCCAAGATGGAGGTGTCCTTAGGTCTGGGCAGCCTACCCCCTGCATCAAACCTTCCTCCATGAAGAATAAAAGAAAGGTCATAGTAATCAGTGACTCCCTTTTGAGAGGAATGGAGGGCCCAATACACCAACCAGACCCAACCCACCAGGAGCTGAGTTGCCTCCCTGGGGCCCACCCAAGAGACATCACCCAGAACCTTCCCAGCCTGGAACAGCTCACTGATTATTACCCTCTACTGGTTTTCCAGTAGGCAGCGACAGAGTTCCAACAAGAGAGCTGCAAACAATCAAGAGGGATCTCAGGGCCTTAGGCTAACAGGTCAAGGGATCTGAAGCACAAGTTGGTTCATTTCTATCCCTCAAGCTGCAGAGAACAAGATATGAAACTGCTGGAGCAGGCCTGGTGGAGGTTGACAAAGATGGTGAAGGGACTGGAGCATATCACAAGGAA
The DNA here is from genome assembly GCA_013397245.1 of Thryothorus ludovicianus. Taxonomy (NCBI): domain Eukaryota; kingdom Metazoa; phylum Chordata; class Aves; order Passeriformes; family Certhiidae; genus Thryothorus; species Thryothorus ludovicianus. Next base: position 16,756 of record VZTB01015655.1, on the reverse strand, counting down.
AGACTGAGGGAGCTGGGGCTGTTCAGCTGAGAAGAGACAACGGCTCCGGGGGGCTGAGCAACAGGACAAGAGGCAATGGGCAGGAACCGATGCATGGGAACTTCCATCTAAATGTGAAGAACTTGTTTACTGTGAGGGTGACCAAGCACTGGAACAGATTGCCTTCCAGTCTCCCCCACTGGAGAAATTCCAGAACTATCTGGACGAAATCCTGTGCATTGTGCATATGATGACCCTGTCTGAGCAGGGCGGTTGGACCAGACAATCCACTGTAGTCCTTTTCAATCTTTCCCATTCNGTGAATGTGTCCAAAACCTCTCCCTGGTTTATGAGTGAGAATTTAGTTTTTATGTTTACTGACTGCTAATGAGGCATCTTCCTACTTTAAACCTGCATAAAACTAGGTACCTACTGTAAAACATTCCTTCCTACTGCATTTTGTCAAATACAAATGGAATTACAATCTGGCAACCATTGATAATGGCCATGAAGAGATCCTCACTATTCTCTTGATGTTTCAGAGTGAATTTAGTTGCAGCAAGTGGTCAAAACATGGCCCAGTACAAGAAAGAAGCCCTTATTGGTAAAATCAAACTGGTAAGGACTTGAAATCAGGATGGAGATGGACTTAGCAGATCTGAGCAAAGTGCCATGTAGCACCAGTGCCCAGACATGCCATGGCATTGCCACTACTCACCATCCCCAATGCTCTGTTTCCAGTTTCTGAGTGCACCTTGCGAAAGAAGAGCAAGCACAGAAACCCTTGCTGGTTTTACAGTGCCTCCAGGTTGAGCTTTGCGACGTAGTCTATGCAAAATAATTTGAACAGCTCCCCAGACGTACCTCAGTTGACTCAATTTTGCTTTGGAACTGGAGGAGACAAAGTTACAGCACTCACACAGTTTCCTATGTGCAGAGCCAGGCTGTGGGCTTGAAGGAGGTACCGGGCCTAGGGAAGGAGCTCTCATTCCTTCTTACTCTGCCATGAGGGTGAAGAGACCAAAGTACAGTTCAGCATTCTACTATAGCAGGTCTGTGGAAAGAGCAAAACAGCAAATGAGTTTTGACATAACAACACTAAATTGGTGATGGAAAAGCTGGCTAGCATATCCATGGCTGAATNGATGGAAAAGGTTGCTAGCACATCCTTGGATGAATGTAGTTATTTTGTTTAATGTAAGAAATTATACTACAATAGTATATGATCTATATTCTTGGCCTTTAAATCCAGGATAATTTATGTCTTTTACGATTTCAGTTCATCCTTAAACAATATAAATGGCTGTCCGCAGCAAACACAGCTGCATTGGAGGGGAGAACAATAAAAATTTGAGGAAGACTATCTCATCCAACTGCCTACCTGTAACTGAGAAATTAGCTTTTTTCCCTAGAGAAAAAAAAGGTTGAGGTTAATTAGGTGACTTTTTAACAATGCACACAAAGTTTCTATCGTGAAACATTATTCTATAGTGAAGTATATGCACATCTCCACCTTGGCAGAATCTGATAAAAGATGAAGGAGAATACAGTACATACCGTCAAATGGATGACAACTTCATATAACTTCTTCTGAGAGAAAGCAGCCTGTTGTTTACTGCATTTATCGACAATCTGTGAAAGTAGACCAGGAATCAGTCTAATTACCAGAGTGCCAGTTGTGCTTGTTAACACCAGCTTTGTGACCAAATGTTATTCCACAGTTGTCACATCACAAGATTTCATTACTAACATAATAATGAACAAGATCACGTGCCTGGCTATTGATTGATCTGCCACACAAAGGAAGGACTTTTGTTGTCTCTATTATAACCAGTTACATCTTTGCCTGCATAATATGCACAGGAATGTATCACAAGCAGTTGCTGCAGTGTTTCTTAATTTCTGCCTGTTACCCCACTAACAGCCCACTAGGATTTGAAGACTTTACCAACAGAGAAGAAATGACCTTGCCATAATTGTCTTTCACAATTTTCAAAAAATTGTTTCCATCAACCTTTCTGCAGTTCTGCAAAGCTTGAGACTTACTCAACATTTGCATTATAAATATATAATTTCTGACAAATCAAAAGTTATTTTAATTCTTTCCAGACACAATTGGGTAACACAGGGGGAACAGTAGAAATATTCATTATTACTGCAGTTGAATGGCCCTGAAAGAACTATATCTTAGAGCAGAGAAATGCTCTGCTAACAAGCACTCTAGACAAAATGAACTAAGACTGACCCTCAGAGCACCAAGATACTGCTGGACTGACCAGTCATAAAAGCAAACCACAGATTTCAGGTTTGTTGCTGATATGAAAAGTGAACAGTCTTGTTTATTTTTCTATGAACTCAATAAATATTACAATACAAAAGTGGATTTGTTTATCATTGTGAGCCTACAGAAAAACAAGCATGACTCATCATCTTATCTGATGATGAATGATTTATCAGGCAGAACATGAATCTCCTTGAGTCTATTTTCCTGTTTATGCTTGTTGAGCAGATACAATTTAATGAAGAATATAAAGTACTTAAAATCTGTCTACCATTAATAGTTTAATTAAACTGACATGTACTTCAGAAACAGAGAGACAGAAAACATTAATTTTGGTTATAAAGGGCATGGCATTATTAAAGTGCAATTAAAAACAACATTCACTTACAATTAATAGCTAAAACAATTTAATTATTTAACATTTAATTGTCAGTTCTGGCTAACCTAGCCACTCCAAGATAGGTGTGTTCTCTGGGGCCTCATGTTAAGTGTATTACATGGTAGAGACCCAAGCACAGGATAACAAGTTGCTCAAGAGCAGTATCTCACTGTAAATCCCCTGGCAAAAACCTCACTGTGCCATTGGTGGCAGAGGGGGTCCCTGTCCTTGAGATGCCTGTTCCCAAAGGATCTCCTCCACTGGGGCAGGTAACAGCCTCTGCTGAGGCCGCTGCAAAGCCTAGGGGGTGACTGGTGAGCTGGCTCCTGGCTTTGTGATCACTTTCCCTGGTAAAAGCACTCATCCAGGACCCGTGGACATACTGAAGGGCCTGTTTTCTTCCTAAATTTCATGTCTCACAGCTCCCCCATCTGTCCCACTTGATTGAAATTGATCAACTGGCTCAGCAATTATTTGATGGAAGGTACTGAAAAAGAGCAAAAAAAGCAGCTCAGAAACACAGGTCTTACTTTGCTTGGAAACAGGAGAAAAAACCCTCTCCTGCCAATTTCAAAGTTAAAACCCAAAGATGCAAAGTGAGAGTCTGCCAAAGAATTAGTTTAAGATGACTTCTCAGGAGCATAAATCCTTCTTGAACAAAGTATCAGTAAAAATGTCCCTGAAATTTAACTTACATTTTTTTAAAGAACATGGCAACAAACAAGTTTAGAAATTTCACCTTAATTTTAGGTTCAGAACAAAATACTGACTTAAAACACGGGACTAGTTTGAAAACATGAATTCTGTTCAACAAGAAATTCCACTACTTTCAGAGATATATTGAGAAGTCAGATTTTTGAAGCTTTCCATCAAAAGTGAGATGAACCGATCCCTCATAGGCAGGCTCCTTACTGCAGAGACATCCATCTGTGAATGGAGTGACTGTGCCTGGGTTACACCAGTAGCCAAGCACAGGCCACCAGGCAGCTGGCATTTCTGGGATGTTCGGTTTCAAGAATTTTCTTTAGAAATACTACTTAATTAAACAATTCTCAAGAAACATTGCCCCAATCACAGTTAAAGAAAAACAGCTGCTAGTTTTCTTCATGTGGGCATCATGGCATGGCAGATTCCAGGGCTCTCAGCAGAACTTCACAGGTCTCAAAAGTTTACTCCTACAAGGAAATTGCAGGATTAATATTCTACCAAGCCCACTTATTCTTGAACACAGCCTGAAGCAGATGTTATTTCAGGACTATTTCACTATGTAACTTTGATTTACTCATTTCCTTATAAGTTGAGGTATGTGGAGTGGCTGCAACTGCTCCCATAAACCCAAAAGAAGACCAAGTCCTCTATTACCTCCTCATGTGGAAAGGAGGGAAAACCCCAACAACATAGTGNGTTTCAAGGATTTTCTTTAGAAATACTATATAATTAAACAATTCTCAAGAAACATTGCCCCAATCACAGTTAAAGAAAAACAGCTGCTAGTTTTCTTCATGTGGGCATCATGGCATGGCAGATTCCAGGGCTCTCAGCAGAACTTCACAGGTCTCAAAAGTTTACTCCTACAAGGAAATTGCAGGATTAATATTCTACCAAGCCCACTTATTCTTGAACACAGCCTGAAGCAGATGTTATTTCAGGACTATTTCACTATGTAACTTTGATTTACTCATTTCCTTATAAGTTGAGGTATGTGGAGTGGCTGCAACTGCTCCCATAAGCCCAAAAGAAGACATAGTCCTCTATTACCTCCTCATGTGGAAAGGAGGGAAAACCCCAACAACATAGTGAAAATTTTCACAAAAGGTTTTCTTTGTGCCTTTTTTTCCAATCCAGATGGTGCCATCACCTTTGTTATATCACCTGATGGTTGCTGACTCTCTTCTGGAGTCCAGGAAAAGGAGAAATCCTGGTGTCCAGGCTGCAGGTGGCTGAGCCAGGCTGGAGCGTCTGCAATTGGAAAAGACATGTGCTCAGCTTGTGTCTGCCTTGCAGGGACAGCTTTCACATCTGGGACTGACCCCAGGGCCCCAAATCTTTACCCTGTTCTGCAAGGAGGGCACCTGCACTTCCCCTGGCACATGAGTGTACCACAGGCTGGTTGAGGAAAAGGTGGTTTTATTCATGTTTCCATAGAGAGCATTTTGCTGATAAAAAATTTTTTTCACTGCACCTTTAAGCAATGTATAAAAAATTAGAATAAAATTAATCAGTACAGAATAATATATTCCTGCACTTCAGTTTCTCCATGGAAAAAGAATACTTTCCTCAATTTTAATCTCTGTTAAATTTAACACTTAAATTCCTCTGTGGAGAAATTCAAAAGAACAGTAAAATGGCAAAGAGTGGGATATAGTAGGATCATTAAAAAATTAAATATAAACTCTGCCTCTTTACCTTTTTTTCTCTAAAGAGCATTATAATAATATATTTATTTTTCAATGCAGTCATTAAGACAGCCATCTTCTCTTAAAAATACCTGCACTGACACATCTTAGGGTTTGAATTCAGACAAGTTATCCTCAGAAGAATAAAGAGAATCATAAATGGTCAGAGTTAAAGCACTGAACTGGCCAGAAGAAATTATTATGAGAATGGGTGTTCATTTGAAGGTCTTGTGAGGATTCAGCAACTGAAGCATTGAGGAGTGTTTGCTGGGGAGGTACCAGATACCCTCCCTGCAAGGGGAGGAGCTGCCTTTCCACTGAGCAAAGCACAGAAAGGTGGCTGCTAAGCAGTTTAAGGCTTTTAAGGGGTTTGGCTCTGCCAGACCACATTAAAATTTCGTTCACACTCCTTTCAAGATCTGTGACTAAGATTTAATTGCCATCTAATACAAACAATCGGAGTAGCCAGAAAAGAGGATAAAGTAAATGAAGAGATATTGCACAGCAATATACAGCATTGCACATAGGCCAGAAATGAAATCCCTTATGCCTGGACCAAGGTTCTGTGCTTGCATGGGGATTTCCACCAGATTGCAATAGCCACACCAGCAATCAGATGTTTGCATATATAGAACAAAACACCAGGCAATTACTGAGCTGTATTTTATTCACAGTTTAGTCACTGTGACATGACTGATGCAGCCTGGAAAGACAAACATCTTATGAAATACTGTATTAATTGACCATGAGTTTCAATGTTTCCTTTGAAGACAGAATATTGCCTATCATTTCATACTTTTAAAGTCTATATATCAAGCCTTACCCTATTAAGAATATTTTTCCAGATTTCCTGCAATTTTTACAATTTTTTTTTTTTTTGCAAAAACTTGTTCAAATAATATAATCTTTTATTCAAGGCTTTGCCTCACATAAAATGCAGGTAAAGTGTGTCTAAAGCATTCCTGACGTATAACTATTAAGTAAAAACCTACTGAGGTGTGTGGCTGTACAAATGAAATCAAGGCATTAGACATAGACTTTGTTATTATTGTGTTTAAATTAAGCTTGAAATATCATGTAACTGAATCAGAAGCAGAACAGGGTATTGTTTGCTTTCTGAATACTAAATGCAATCAAAAGCTAATAGTACTTATAGATTTTTCATATACAAACAGATTTATGAAACTGATAAAAACAATTTGCTCATTGAACTTCAGGAATCTGGGTGGCTTCTTCTATGAATAATCAAATAAGTTAACTCAGGTAGCTTCTCTGTTTCAGTGCTACAGATATACAGAATTTTTATTAAAAGGGGTACTTTTAAAAAGCAAGTAACTTTACCGTGAATTTAATTTGAGATAATGATTCAAAATGTAGTATTAAAAAGAAACGAAGTTCAGTGTTCACAGCTGCAAAAAATTGGGAAGTCAGCAATATTCATTGTGTTGCTAATAAATTTTACTTTCACATTTACATACATAAGAATTTATTTATAAATCCTGAAGGTAGAAGCAATTTACTTTACCAATTTTTTTCTTTATATATTTACATTTCATGATTTAGGAAAATGTTTCTATTAATTTGAAGTTCCCAAAGAGCTTTTGTCAGTTCAGAAAAATCTTTCGGTTGTTTTTCAGCATCTCGGATTACTTTAAGAAACCTGCTGTCTCACTAAGAACAGAAAGTTTATTGACTCAGAATTTTCTTGTGATAGCTTTTCAAACCTTAGTATTTAAATGAGTTTATATATGAAGCAAAGAAGCAAAAATGTACTGAAAATTTCAAGGGCCCTAGGGCCTTCTCAAGATGCATGATGTCTCTTCCCTGCTTTGGAGTCACAAGAATGCTAAAAAAGGAGAGAAAAAAATCCTTATTACAGAAGAAGAAAAAAACCAAACCAAAACCAAACACCACCCTTAAAACACCAGATCACATAAAAACTGTGGGAAGAGGCTTTAGCTACTTTGATATGTGGGTTTGTATTCATGTCCTGCTTGCTGATATTTTGGGTAGAATTCTGAAGTTGCACTTTGATCCTTTAAGGACCTCCTATGCCCTAAGCTTGGGTTTGATTCAGGATTGGAAGTGCCAGAACAGCAGCTGCTCTTAGAGCAATCTGGAAGAAATTTCTCAAGAGCAGCTTTTCCTGCAATATTTTAAACCAATCTGAATTGAGAAAAGCAGGGACAAAATAAAAAAGATAAACACAGAAATCAGACAGAGCAAAACCTGGAAGGGGAATGTGGAAGCAGAATGGGAGCTAGGAAATACACATTTGTGGAAAGACCAAGGAACCAAATGGGGAAACTGAGAGAAACATTTGGAAAAAAATCTGAGGAGCAGAAGGCTGACAGAGGAGGCAAAATCTGTGAGGGGAAAAGTGAAGGGGGGTAACAAACAAGCACAGAAAGGAACCAAAAATACCATTGAAAGAGGCAGAGGAAAGACAAAGGACAGAGAGACAATAACAAACCACATGAAACAAAAAGAGCATGGCAGAGAGATGGTAAATTGGAAACGGAGAGGCAAATCCAAAAGGAAAGCAAAAATTTTAGAGAGTGAAGTGTCAACTTATAAAGCTTCATTAAGTTTACAGGAAATTAGTTTTGAGCAAAGTCCAGGCAGTTCAAGGATGGAAGCATATTCATTTCTTTGCCTTCTCAATCTGCCTTCAGGTTAACAGAGCCTCTGTTTATAGCAAACCCAAAAAATAAACATCCAACCTATTGGAACTGGTAAGGGGGACATGGTATAGCTACTGCCTTCTCCCTGTGAACAATGCAATCTGCTTCTTTCGTGCTCTGCTTTCAGAACAGGAGGAACAAACAGGCAAAACATAATTTACAGTCTTGGTTTATCTGTATCCACAGCCCGTCTGCTGATTCAAACAGCAGAATGTGTATGTGTGCATTCAGAGAGATGGCTGTCATTAGATCAACAAAGTTAACCAATGTATAAAAGGCAGGATCAGATCAGTAATAAAGTTTACACTTCATTACGGATGTCAAAATCCATGCTGATTTTTTTTCTCCACAAGTATCTAGCTTATTAAATTTTACAAGCAAAACCATCTCCAAGCGAGCATTCAGGAATCAGTTACTTGGAAGCCTTCAGGATTAAAATCTAAAACCAGATATTTCCTTAATAAATTTACAGAATTAGAACAACTGGACATATTAACATACGTCTCTGTTTTCATGGCTGTAAAATGATTTGATTCTTGTCTCATCAAATTTACATTGTAGAATCTGAATATAGTATGATTAGACATTATTTTAACAACTACATTACAATGCAACTTAAAATAAAATGGCCCTTTATATTGCACTAATGTCAGTGTTTTAAATAACAAAGGGGACTTTTTTTTAAATAAAGGAAAGGATTAGCATTTAGTTTAAATCAGTACAAGCAATGCTGTACCAGTTGGTGTCTCAAAGATTCAGAATTTTATTAATATTCCTGAGATGCATTTGTGTTGCCTCTGGGTACACTGAAAAGCCACTTAAACTGCACTTAAAGCAGCGCTACAGGATCAAATTGATGTGCATCAACCATTTACAATAAAACTTGATTATTATAAAGGCATACATATTTGCATAATTACATGTTTGATTTTTTGATAATGCAGCATACACTACAAAATGTTGCTTCATGTAGAAAGGCATTGTCAAAAAGCACCATCTGCTGTAGTGTTTAATGCACTGCAATGTTTGAAAAATTCTGAAGGTAGATTGGTGCAAATCAAAGGAGAAAGCAAGGGAGTTTTGCTAGAACAAGGAGCTTGGGGATGGAGGAGGGGACACAGTACAGTACACTGTGGACCTTTTGTTAGGCTGTCATCTGTTTCTCTCTGGCTATTTTTAAATAAAATTTTCAGGGGACAAAGGTAAGGGGACTCAGAGCAGCACATCCTACAGTCCACAGAATACGGGATTCATAACTTGAGAGCATTTGGCACAAAAACATTTTTTATGTTTTCACTTAAAAAATAATCAGTAATATATTCAATGAAGGAATTGTAATGGAAAAGAAAGTAAACTAAACAAGAATTAAACTTTTCAAAGGAATCTCTATTAAGCATCACAATAGCTCAAAAGACATAAAACTTGAAAGTAAGCATATCTCCATATTTTCTCAATTAAAAAGAAGCCACTTGATCTTCAGTAATATCTGACCATGTATGAGCAACCCCAATGGAAGCCCAATGGGTTCAGGAAGTCTGATGTAAAATGCAGAAGTAATTGTCTATCTTTGATTATAAGAAAAATCAAGCACTTATAGACTGAGCACTGTTAGCCCTGAGTTCTTGTATCCTAAAAATATGCATCATTTTGATTAGCACTACATGTCTATCATTTTAATACCTGAGGCTTTTTTTCAAAGTGGATTTTGAGACACAATATTAATCAAATGTGGTTGTAACTGTTTGTAATATTCTGCCATCCTGAGGAGTTTTATGCATGCATCCAGAATACACACACACAGAGAAAAGGGTCATCTGTGGCTTTTTCTAAGTCTGTTGCTACCTCTGAGCTATGCTGTGAACATTTTTGGACATTGTGCTGAGTAGTAAAGTGCAGCACCGAGCCAAGACACGGAGGATCTGTCAGAGAAGTCAATAGGCATGAACTAGCCTGTTGCCTCCCAGTAGGAGCTCATTCCTTCACAAATTGGCCTTTGGTAAGCAGTGATTCATTGCTCAGGGACTGAATTATAAGCTGGAAACCAGCTGACAGAACTTGGGCAACTCATTTCACTTTTCCATGCTATCCATTTTCCCTCCTCCTGTTTTTCACATCACATTAGTTGAAAATTATAAAACTCTTCAGGGCAAGAAGGTCTTTTGCATAATACAAGTTTCCAGCATGTTGGGTATTAAACAAGCTTTTATCTCTGTGAGCACCTCAAGGTATACCAGGATACAAACAACAGTTGGATTACATGCTGTGTGTGGGATAAATACCAAGTCAATTAAAAAGCATCTTTAACAACACAACCTGACTATAAAGTCCAACAGTCAAGAACAGCATTTGGCTCCAAGATGTATTCTACAGTCCATGACACCAAAGAGCTTCAGAAACAGATGAAATTTTGTCCAGACACCTGAAGGAAAAATGTGGTTGTGTATGTGTGAATCCAAATATCTCAAAACCTTCTGTGCCCAAAACACAACAGCTTGCATGTAGATTCATTGAAACCAAAGGGATGGCCATAGAACTGGAAGCCCTAAAGCTGCATTGCTGGCCTGTTAGACTATGCTACATCTGGACTATAATAAATTTACATTCCCACCAAGAAAATAGCCACCGTTGTGTAGTTATGAGACATATTTTGTTTCACATTATGAGGTAGAATGTGCTTGAGTCCCCTGTTATGCATCAGATAATTAAACATACAGGTTTCTTACCCTGACTTATCAGGTGCAATTATAGATTGGCATCAGAGATGCTGAACACCCACACTGTCATTGACTTAGATCAGCACTGTGAAATCCAATGCTTCTGGAAAACCAAATTTTTTGCATGTCTTGAAGAAGAGTATGAAATCTTTTTATTTAAAATAACAAACATATTGTCGTTGTTGTGTGTACGGTCCACGAAAACTCAGAAACATTTATCTGTTGATATTTTCCCCATACCAATCATTTACTGTGTTGAACTGGACTGCACTGTGACACAGTGCCATTCCCTCTGCCTGCACTTGAAGCAGAAACTGAATGGTTTCTTGCTCATCAGGTATCCGTACTGAAAAGATAATGCTGTATTTACAGCATAGTGTTGAAAATAGCCCCAAATTACAACAAAGCCTCAAAGATGTCTAAATTTCTTTCCTACTGAAGTCTCTACATGCATTTGGTCATAGCACTCAAAAAGGAAACAAAACCAGCCAGGTAGACACAAATCTTTAGAAACAATGGGTTTCCCTTTTGTGCCCTAATATTCTGCTCTTGGTGAGCTTCTCTAACAGTCTGCACTAATCGTTGCTGGAATCAGCACAGCAGCGGCTGCTAAGCAAAGTCTTTTTCTCCACCCTCTCTGCACTAGGCAGACAGGGCTTTCATTACATATATCATTTTCAACTTGCTGCAGTGATTTCACAAAGACAGGAGGATTTAGAAAGCTAATGAATGGGGGTGGGGAGCAGGCTAGAGTTGGAGCTTCAATGCTAATGTTTGAGGCTAGATACTATGAGTGGCTTCACATATGAGGCACTGCCACTGATTTTATTTTCATTGCATGGCACTGACAGACTTTGACAGCCAAATCATTCATCTGTAGTCAATTAATTAAATTTTAGGAGGGGGATTTTTTTGTTTGAACATTTATTGCTACAGGATTTAGGGTAAGGCTTGTTGGTCATTTCTTTGCCCTGGTTGTTATTGTACTGCAATGAAAGCAAAATTATTTATCTTTTTGTTGCTAATTAAGAACAGAAATGAAGAACAGGTTTGATCTGAATATACTATAGTATCTAGGGACTGTTTACTACATCATAATGAGATGTAAGAAATGCTGTAACTCAGTATATCTACAAGTCTCTTGCTGCTTTATTATTAGGAAAAAACTTCGTCCTGCAACTTAACTGACTTTAAGTTAGCAGTTTATATATAAGCTTAACAAGAATGAGAAAAACAAGATTCCCCTTCTTCTCCCCAGGTGAAAAGATATACCCCTTTCCAAGCTCCCTTCCAGCACAGAACACTGTTTCACCAATATCAGTACCCTTGTTACTGTTCAGCAGCTTGGTCTGTCTAATTCACCTATTGCAGACATGTCATCAATATTGCCTGCCACTTGGGAGATCAGACTATACTGATTACAAAATACTGGTTCTAGAAATCTGATAATTTTAATGATAAAATGGGATATTTTAGGCTTTCTTATCCCTGAAGAACCAAGAACAATTGCAGATTGATTGTAAACCAATTAAGGACCTTAGAGCTATAAGTTGTGAATATAATTTCTTTCTCCTAGAGGAAGAAAACAAACAAACCAAAAAAAGATTTTTCTAGTTCTTATCTCTCTGCATAATAACTTATAATGTGAAGCTGTTAATTCAGATCTGAGTATTGAATTATTACTTCAACTTTCTCAAGCCATAGTTATCACCAGAACCTACTCAGCTGCCTCTTTCAATGACCAACATTCACTGACATGTCAGGCAGAGAGGGAATAAAGTGGTGAACATCACAGAACACAGGCACACGGCCAAGCACAAGCAGTTTTGGTCTTTAGGGGAAGTTGTTCTCTGCAACATTTCACAGAAATTAAATAAACATTAGTTGTAGTCAGTGGCCCCACTTCAACACCAATTCCTTCCTTAAATGCAGAATGTTGGACACTTGAGGAGCCTCAGGGTATGGTACAGCCTTTGAGAAGGTGTTCTCCAGACTGACCACAGCAATCTACACCTATCAGGACAAGTCACCACTGTCCTTAGAGCTGTATGGAAACTACAAGGATTAGTTGTTACCCTTTATTTTACATTTAAGGCTATTACCTGCAACTATATCCTGCTGACAATGCTCAGCTAATAGGCTCCTGTAGCGAATAACATCATGTGCTCTGTCAATTATTAATAATGAGACAAGCATTTTCACATCAGAATGCCAACTTGTAATGTGATGAGCCTGTATTGTACGGGTGAATCAAAGCTCAGTCTCATAGCATCACTACTTTACTAAGTGAACTTTAAACAGGATTTATTCCCCAGTCTGTTCAGTCCTAATTTTCATGAATTTTGAGGATAGAAAATGTCTTTTCCTTGGCAACATTTTTAGATTATGGTTTGTATTTTAGGTGCTTGATTTACTGCTACATTGCATTTATTCTAACACATCATTGATCCCCTGTCTCATACATCAGATTTAGTTACTTTTTTATTGTATAATTTCTAGGTGACAGTGGCTATCCTGGACAGAAACAGCTGATGGATCTAATTTGATTTTTCCCTTATACCAGCAGAAGTTCACTTACTCAGAAATCATTGATCACTCAAAGGTCTTCTGGGATTGTGAAATCTCATTCTCAGTGTCTTTCCCAATTGTCAAAGCACAAATTCAATACCACATCTGACATCCTTGCAGCCTGCCTAGCTCTGCATAACACAGCAGTCAACCATGGGGTTATAGTCAATGATGGGACTCTCATAAAGGATGACAAGGCTAAATCTTACTGACTTCAGATATACCAAAAAGATCTTTCTGAAAGGTGAGTTTGCTGATGATAAGCAAGGGGCAGCTCAGTGACAGCCATATCTTTAACAAGGAATAGGAAGAACTGAGAAAGGATGCTTAGAGACAGAAAAGTCAGATAGTAAAGGGAGAAGAAAATGCAGAAGAAGTTTTACACAAAGATCCATAGGTCTAAAAGCAAAGAAATTGCACTACTTAGTGTAGGAAGATGATTGAATTCCTCTCTCTGTGGCTTACTGTTCCCAGCTAAAACACAAGACAGTGTCTTGTGCACACCCCATTCAGTTCAGTGGCAAGACAGCAAGCCTCATGGAGGGTACTGTCAGAACAATAATCACTTTTGAAGTGGTTGTAAGGATCTTCTAGTAACTAAGTGCACACAAAGAGGCAAGATGAGGTTAATGAAATTTCAACTGTTTATGCTCAGTAAGGTTACTTCATCCTGAACTTTTGAGAGCAGATAAGGTGGAAAAGAAAGACATTGGGAAGGTGGATGACGTTTAAAAGAAGCAGTATTAAAGTCCTCCATTATGAGAATAAAGACTACTATTTTCTCAACAGCTAACACATTTACTTTCATCTGGGAGAAACAACAGATCGTTCCTGTTACCTGAGGGAATTCTAAACCTTGAGCTAATCCATGCACCTACTGCACAATTTTGCAAACATTTAGATTACCAGTTTTGGAACAAATGCATTACCAAATATGAGTTACTTTCACAGTAACAAACATTTTAATCAGAACAGACACTCTTTAACCACAGATTGTTTTCTGAACACATTTGTCAGTCTCATTTCAAACTGTTTGAGCACCTGAGCTCCCATTTCTCCTCTCTGGAAAGTATTCACTGTCTTAAATGCAGCCAGCTATGCTGGGTGACTTTACTCTGATAGGCATTGTTCATTTTCTCCTTTTTCACTCATCCTTTGGAGGACATGAAAATACTTTTCTCCCTGTGTGCTTAAAACTCTTCCACAAAAATCAGCTGCTCCATCTTCTTGTCATAATCTTGTTTATATTCAAATAGGCACCAGTGTTGCTATGCCCTATCTGGAGACTTGGTCAATAGCTCCAAAAACACAAAAGTCACAGGGGAAAATGATGGAGAATTACATTCTCAGTAAAATGGTATTTAAAATTCCTTGCTTGGCTTGCAGACTATGGTACTTTCATTTAGAACTACTGGTTTATTTCAAATGGAATTTTATTCAAACAGAATGAAAGCATAGCTTCTGAGGCAAGAGCTGAATCCTTGGAACAGAGGGGGAGTGATCCCATACTTAACATCACCACTCAGAGCTGTGATCACTCTCTATTTTGCTACAAACACACTGTGCAGTCTTAGTCAAGTTGCTTAGGTTTTTTTGTGGCTTAATTCCCCATCTTTGAGATAACTATGACTTAGACTCCCTATCTCATAGGCACACAGTGAGGATGAATGCATTAAAAAAAGAATTATTATATCACAATATAGTGATAGGAATTCAATACCCTGCATACAGAGTAATTTATCTTTTTGTCTCCTGGATCAAGCATAGTTTCTAGGTGTGTGCAACAATAAAAGCCTAATCTATTAATATATAAAGAAACCAAACAATCTTCATCCCCACATGCCTGTATATGAAACCATGAACAGAAACACGAACTTGTACATACAGAGGGGAAATGCTAGGGTAGAAAAGAACAGAATTTTTTCCTTAATTATAATGGGCTTAAGGATAGGAACCACAAGCTAGACATAAATAAAGAAATGTTTGTTCCTACAGCATAAACAAGAAACACAACAAAACCAAACAACTGTACAACAAATTCATATATAAAGTAGATTTATAAGTATTTAGACACATTTGAAAAAAGACTCTCCTTAATGCTATCTTGTGGAAGGAATACACTAATTTACTAGTATATGAATTATATACTATTCCCAGGGTGAAATCTCTGTATTTCTTGCTCCAAACTACTCTGCCTATAAAAAAGATTTATTAGAGTTTAGCAATGTTAAGGAAAAAAGTAAAGGTAATGTCTACAGCTCCCATTAAAAACCAGATAATACATTTTACAGCGATTATAGTGTAATATACTATAAAAAATGGGTTTTCATCAAATATTCAAAATTATAGATTTATTCAAATTCCCAGCAAAAATCAAACTTGTGAATTGTGCAGATTATATAGCCAATAAAATATTTATTGTTGCACAATGTATATTTTTAACAGTGTTGACTATTTTTCACCAAGGTTTCAGAGAAATGAAAAATTAACCAGTGCAGAATATAAAATAGGGGGGTAGAGTCCTAGACCTAGTTCATGAGCATACAAAACAGATTGTATTCAGAGCTGTAATATAGAAATTCTTCAGTGAAGAAGACACCAGAGCAGAATACCTGACAGCAGAACAAAACAGAGAACAGCATTAAAGCCTTGTAGTTAAGGTGCTGCATGCAAATGCAGGAAGAGCTGAATTAGCAATGTTGAAGGTCTAGCTAACGTAGACAGTGGCTGTGTCAATTAATGTTTTAATGACATCTTACTAGTTTTAAGGACTTAGAAGTGCATACATGCAGCCTGTTGGAATTCTGGAAGTACAGTGAACATGTTCTTTAAAAATCTCTTCAGGTTTACAAAAACAAGTAAATATTTGAATATCCTCCTTCACTGCAACTTCATAAACTGATCTATGAAAATCACACATGTGGTTTTAGGTGCATTTTCTTGTTTTCA
>VZTB01015651.1:10068-74152 GCA_013397245.1 Thryothorus ludovicianus | reverse complement strand
TTTGATATTTAAAAAAAAAAAGTGGATTCAATGCATTGAATTGATTTTTATTGTTGATTTTCCGATATTAACTTTATTATGGAATAGAATAACCTCCAGTTACGAATGATATAACTGCAAAGCTTGAACATACCATTATTCTCACTAGAATTTGGTTCTAATTCTCAGTATGTACTGAGCATGGTATGCTGCTGCAGCCAGCAGTAATTAATAGTAGTTTAGGCTCCAGTTTTAATTTTATTGGAATGCTATATATGCTGAATAATGTCACATTGGACTGTTCATTTTTGCTCCAGCCAGAGACTGCAGTTTGTGCCATCTCCTCCTGGAGAACAGGAACACAGCAACAAGTCTCCTACTGGCCGTGGGGGCTGCTCCCAGCCCCGTAAACACAAAACCCAATCCAGACATCAGAGATCTGCAGCTGGGATTTGAAGATATCTTATGGCTCTTAGGCAAAAAATAAAGCTCTAATGAATTTTGTTTTTAAATGAGGCAGTAGGACTTAAATATCACAAAATGCTTGTTTCTACCACATCCCATGCAAAAACCAACCCAAGCATCTTAAAAATGGATACTCCACCAATTTTTTTTCCTCACTCTCCCTCATTATCTCTAAATATTTGAAAATTGAAAGTTACTCAGTACTAAAAGTTGGACTTCCAAGATATTTATCAAAAGTAAGATACTTCAAATTTATTCTACGGAACCAGGTTCAAGATATTTTTCTGTCAAATGAAATTTTTTTTGGATTCAACTAATCTTCTCTTGCTTAAAATTGTTACACAAACATTTTGAAAGCAGAGACTCTACAATAAAGATGGTGCTAAGCTGAGAATCTCCACACATGGAGATTCACACACTAATTATGTAGATGACTGTCTCAAAAATCCTTAAATATTTCACCTTTAGAGATAATTTAGCCTTGTGGACATCAATGGAAGTCTTCCATTGTCTTATATAGAATTTAGTCAAAAAGTTTGACAAAAAAAAGTGTCAGTGTCTCAAAAAGACCTTTAAATAAGATGACTGGAGAACAAGAAAAGAACTGCTTTGCTCAGAAATTATAAATTCTATAAAACATACCAGCAATTAAAATTCCAACTCATGCTGAAGCATTAATAAAAAGTCCTAAAATACGGTATATCTTTCCTCAAGGAAGAAGGCCATAAAGCTGTTTTTGACAAATTTTAGTTATGTGTAAAAATGAGAATTTTTTAAAGTTTTAGATTATTCCAGCTTTCTTTTAGTATGGACTTTGAGCAGTAATGCAATTTCTACCCATATTAGAAAGATTAAAAAACAGTCTCAAGCAGTTAAACCTTGTGTGATGCAATTTATAACTTAATGTTTCAGAATAAAATACTTGCTAGAGTTAATTCATTTTCTGTATTATATAAGAATCCTAGACAGCTGCAAAATTATAAAAAGGATTATTAAAAGTGCTGAAGTAGTTTTCTCTTATTTTAAGTTGGACAGTCCTATAATGCTTTTTTTTTCTCATTTGTGTGCATGCTAAAGAAAGAAGAGGCAGTTTTATGAATATAATTATAAGACATATTTCAGTAGCTCATCCTTCTGAAATCTTCTATATGTGCCACCTACAATGACAAACAGCTTAATATTAAACTAATTTATAATAATGCATCTAACGTCTTTGTTTACCCAGAGAATTTTCAAAGAAGTATTATTTTCTTAAATTTCAATCTGATTTGCTATTTTTTTCTGAGTGAATTTTTCAACAGAAACCTCATCCATGGTTCTTGTTACTGATACCTTTCTCCTCCAACTAATTTAATGCAGGAAAATGTGTTACAGTCTTACTTATTCCTAAAGCATTTCCTAATTCTTATTTAGTGAGGTTTGCCATGGACAATATACTAACAAAAACATTCCTATTTTAATTATATTAAATATTGATGTTGATGTTTGTTTTTTTCATTAAGAGTTTTAAAATTTAATCCCTATCCATGAAGATATTTAGATGAAAGGCTTAAGTGGACTAATTCTTACAGCAAAACTTGCAGATTAGAAAATAAAAATGCCCTTTAACAATTTTTTGTGTATATTCCATAGTAAATAATTAAAAATATCTCTCCAGAAACAAGATGAAGGATTAGCCACATACATATGCCACAGACAGTCCTCAGTGGATTACAAGTGGAAATTTCAGGTGAATTGATAGTCAGTGCTGAAAAAAAATCCCAGACTTTAAAAAGTGCCCTCTGTATAACAATTTAATATACAGAAAATGAAATAAAAGTCTTGAAAATAACCTGTAGCTATAATTACCTTACAGAAGAAGATTTCTGTTTTCAACATAATTTACAGAATACAGAAGATAAATTGGTAAAGATAACATTAAACTGATAAAGCTACAATTGATAAAAGAGAGATGATCTCTGTTAAATTACAAATTCAGGCAAGACAAATGAGGATTTGAATTAATACATCACAGAAGTCAGGGATGTCAAAGCTGTATTTCCTAAGAGTTCATTATGAAATGTAACTAGCTCTGAAATGAATCCTTGTGATCTTTAGAAATTACATTACAACACATGGCTCAGGGATGTAGTGAAGTGGTTCATAACTGTCCACAGAAAGCTGAAGTGACCTTTTGGAGTCATTAGTCAGCCTTGGACAAGAAAGGGCCCAAGAATTGTATTTATGAGTGACGATATGTTATCTGTTTATTTCCCGCCAGCTTCATCCATCTCTTCCGGCTGATGCCTGGACTAAAAATGCATCAGCTCACAGATGCCACAGCCCAGAGCCCAGTGTTTCAAAGTGAAAATGCACTGCTCACAGGCCAGAGTAGCTTGACATGTGGCTTCATGAGGACAGAAAGGTGAGAGGAGCAGCTGCTTTGCCGTATGACTGTCATGTCTTTTGTTTCTAAGTCAACACGGGGGAAACTCCACAGCTCCCTTCTGTCCCTCACTTTCAGTCAGTCACTTCCATAGGCAAGTTCTGAGCTCTGCTCGTCCTGCCATCCCTGGGATCATACACACTCTGGAGGATCAGGAATGACACTCAACATCTTTGAAGGTGCTCTCCTTCCCCCAGGCTTGGTACAACAAGCCTGGAAGGAGATCAGCACCAGATACGCCCACTAAAACCTTCACAAGCCACTTGCACAAGCTTTGGGCTGCCAGGGCAAGCAAGTACAGACAAAAAGTTTCTGAGTCTCTGCACTTAGCCATGCTGCACTAAAAGCCTTTGACTTTGAAAATATTTGAGTGTCATGGACATCTTCCCTCTCACTGGAGTAAAGACTTACAGCAACTGAGAGCCCAAGATTCTGTCAGAGTTACTCAGTTACAGGCATGTGCCACACCAGACAAATTCTGAAAGGTCCTGTTGTGATAAATAGGAATAAACTGAAAATTGTTTGAATGTCCGTGTCCGCATGTTTTTTAAGTTGTGAATGAATAATGCCAAATGCAAATAGAAACACAAACTCAACATTATACTCACTCAGAGAGAAAAAATATTGCAGTTGTAAGGCAGCAAAACTATAAACATATAAAGCAGATAGTTACTGCCTGTCAGTCTAATCTGCTAGGAATACAGTTCTTAAGCTCCATCCTTCTGGACATGCAGGAAAAAGAAGTCATTACAGCAGTGAGAAGGGACAATATTCTTCTTTAAGGTCAGAGTGGCAACTCCTATTTGTTGGCAAATAGACTCCTTAAACCATGATGTGATCAAAGGGACACTCCAGAACAAAGCCAAGGCACAAGTGTCTAGTTTTCCAATGTCACATGCACTGAAGTGAATGTGAGATTAAAAAAACACAGTTTTAGGCAGTACATGAACTCCAAATTTTATACATGCACAATACCTCGCTAAGAATATTAAAATATTACTCTTGCTCTTGCTATGTGTGCTACTAGAAGGGTAAAACCTGATTACAAAGACAACTCTGCCCATGCAGAGTCTTGTGCACATTGCACATGATGCATTAAAAATAGAATTCTGCAGCAGCTGACAGGACAGAGAAATAAGGACTGGGGGGAAAAAAAGAGAAGGAGTCAGGGAAATGTAGACCCCCAGGCACAAAGCAACAATTTATTCAACCTGCCTGCTAGCTGTCGGGTACTTCAAGATGACTAGAATATGTTCCAGTACTGATAAAAAAATGTGTGTCACATGGAGGTGGAGGAAAAATAGAGAAGGGTGTTGAAATTTGTGGTCAGAATTCATAGTCCATATTCAGAATGCCTAGTAAATGAGAAAAAAGAACAAGCAGCAGTAAATATCTTTTTCCTGACCTTCAGCTAGGATTCTGTTACTATTGTTGGGAAGATTTGAGAGACTGGTAGAGATGCACCTTCATTTAACATTTGCATCTCATCTCCTCTTTTTGCTTTATGAATTCCTTGTATTCACAAAATAGTTTTAGGCATTTAGTGTCCAAATTTCAGCTGCATCTTCAAGTATTTACTGGTTTTGGTTGGTATTGTTTCTGTGCCCAGGCTAAGCATATAAAAGATTACAAAAGAAAAAAAAAAAGAGGAAATGCCAAAGAAATCTACAATTTTTACACAAATCTGTGCAACATACGTTTGCACAAACACATTACCTTTCCACTTTTGAAACAATATTCTGCTTGGGAAAAACATCTTGAGGAACTCTAGGAAGAATTCAGATATGAACAAAATTTCTATCTATAGCTCCATGCTTGTTATTTATTAATACACACAAATCTACAGTGTCTTTTTTTCTAGTTAGCTTACTTTCATTCCCTAGTTTATCATCCAAATAGCTGCCCATAGCTAGTGTTTCCTAAAGGTGTTTTCTTGTGTTGTAAGCCAACAGAATTACAGCATAAGGAATTGTTGGCAGTTTTGTGTTTTTTCACCCCTAGTGACAAATAATACCTCGCAAGAGATGCTATTCATTTCTTCTGAGTGAACTTGGTTCTTACTGGGTTTGCAAGGGGGTGGATTGATGAATAGTGTAAAAGTAAATGAGTTTAGAAAGTAATACTTTAGAAAAACAGAAATGGAGCTGGAGTGTGAAAATTGTGGTGGAGACAAAAGTGTTTGTGGTTAATGAAGAAAATAATTGGAAAGGGTAAGTTTTACAGCCTGCTTTGGCTGCTCCTATTAGGAGATCCAATCTCCCATATCCACGGGATGACAACTTAAAAAGAGATCTTGGAGGCTGACAAAACCCTCAGTATTACACCATAATGCTACTTTCACAAAGAATTTATGAGGACATGATGGTGAAAAACTGGAGTCCTTCCCTTCCTCTGGCAGAGAGCAGGAAGATTAGAAAGACAAAAAGATACAGCACCACACACATAAATAAACCACATGCACAAAACTAAGTTAGTGTCTAACACGCTTGAACAGCAGGTGCTTTAACGGTGTGTTTGAACAAAACTACTCAGTTGTGGCTAAAGCATCTAAAATAAGATTTTCAGAGGCACTCAGTGTAGATTTAATTGGTTTGCCAAAAGCAGCAGGGATTTTTGATGCTGTTTCAACAGCAAACAGAATTGAATCATGATTTCTTTTTTTAGAATACAACTCTACTAGTGGTTTGTCTTTGACAAACTGCACAACTTCTCTGCAACATAAAATTTGTCACACAAATACTCATGGTTTTGATACCTGAGTATAACATTGCCATAAATGTCATGTTAGGCAAGGCATCACACTGAAATCAAGGTAAACTTGAACTACTGCAGCTTTCTGGTGACAGTGGATTTCCACCTGGGGTGTTACATCAGTGTTTTGGGTGGCACCAAGGAATAAACTGTTAGGATTCAGCGTGTTGGGTTTAATTAGAAAAGCCTCAAATGGTTTAAGAATATGCTTAAATGTGAATGTGCCTTTGTGTGGTAAATACTTGAAGCATTTTAGCATGAACAGAAGGACTCTGCTGGTTTGCATTTATTTGGTAGAAGTGCAGATAAAAAGTGGATGTGATGGCCCCTGACCACAGCCTCACCTCTGTACTTTCCAAGGATAAGAGAGAAGAGGCAGCTGACACTCAGAAAGAGCAGAGCCATCGTTTAGATTAGCATGGCTATGGTTTTATTCCATGCTTTTGGGTTTGCACTTGTAATAGTGGATTCCAAATTATGTTGTAATCCAGAATGTGGGATAGGCATTCTCCCCATGACTTCCACCACAACATTGAACTGACTCTACAAGCACAGAATGACTGAAGTTAAAGGACATCATAGAAGATTTCTTCAACAATGAATAACGTTTCCCTGTTTTCCCTGAATTCACTTTTCATTTTTTGGATCACGTTTGGTTGTATTATTAGAGGAAAAATATCTTTCATATGCACTAAATTTTGAGAGGCTAAAGGCGTGTCAATAGATTTGATTTCTCACCTTGCTGTACCTGCTAATATCAGGTATGATGTTATATGTATGATGATAGTTATGATCAGAAAATACTTTTGCTTTGAAGAGCTATACCTTCAGCAAAATAAATGTCTTGGAGTACTAATCCTAGATTTAGCAATAATTTTCTTCAAGCAGGTACTGTGGAATATTTTACATCAATCTTTTTTATTCTTCCAGGAAATTTACTGAGCTAATTTGGATTCCATGATCTAGGTGCTTTGCTTTTTCTTTTGCAACCTTTATGAGACTAATCTGTCAAAAAAATTAAGGTAAAAATTCAAAGATGAGGAGGAAAGCACACATGCCAAAATGTCTCAGTAATTAGGCATAATTTTGAAATGCAGTTATTAAATACAATTTGTTCTACATTTCAGGTCAATGAAATATACTTGAACATTTCAAATCCCTTCTCACCATTTTTCCTAATCACAGCTTCTTACATTATCACAACTTGGATGCATTATTTTTGGAAATACACACATCCTCATAAAAAGTGACTATTCAATTTATATCATCACTGCTATGCCCTATCATTGTTCCCACTAGTGAAGAAAAAGTTCTGTCAGCATGATGATAGATGGCCTGCAGTTAGAACAGTGCAATTAACCTTTCTTAAGCTTATTCTCATTTAAGTGAGATAATGGAATTTGATTTTTCTTTTCAGAGACTTCTGAGTTTTAAAAATTATTTTCCAGTGTGTTTCTTATGAAACAATTCTACAATTTTTGTATTATGCATTTGCTTTTTATTCAAAAGAAATGTAACTGATTATAATTATTCCACAAAAATATGGCTCTAAATAACAAGGCCTTATAAAAAAAGAAATGCAGTTCAGGTTTTGTATTCTAGTCTGTTTTCAGGTTTCTTGATGATGATTTTAAAATGCATTCTCTTGAAGTTTTTAAGCATTTCTCTGAAAGCTTACTCTCTGCAAGAGTGTTGAAAATGCTTCCCTAAAACAAGAATTAAATAAGTGTTTAAAATTCTGATGTTGTTAAAATGGGCTAGGAGCTGATGGGAATTTCAGATTGAAACAGAAGTGGAAGAGGTGGAAGTGTTGATTAACATGCACACGTCTTTTCCTGGACACAAAAAAGGGGAACAAGTCCACTTGTCACAACTCCTGCTTAAAAAGGCTAAGTGACTTTTCAAAGTCACACAGGGATGACTTTGCCTTCTGATTTCCATTCCCTTGCTCCATTAGATCTCCACAGTGCTCCACACTCATCCTGACAGTAGGATGTGCATGAGCTCATTGTGACTGACAGTTTGCTGTACTGTCGCCACTGCACAAGGAATATTAAAAGATAAAAGGAACTGCAATCTTTAAAGCAGGTGGCAGAAAACCTTAAAATACTACTTCCCAACATTATAAATACATCACAATGACAGTCAAAGGCAGAATTTTATCCCTTGGAAACACATGGTTGCACATTTAGCTTTCTATTTTTTGTCCTAGTGGGAGGAGAAAATAAATAATGTCTCTCAGCATAACAAACCTCCTTGAAAATATTTGCCCAAGTGAAAAGGTGCATAGTTTTTGATTTTAACCTTTGGGTAATCGCACTGGGATGAATTTCATAGAAGAAAATGTTATCTAGTAATTTGTCCAATCGAATACTTTAATTGGGCTATATTGGTCAGAGCATTTCCTTTATGCTGGTCAGCCTGACTCAGATTCAGTTGAAACCCCCCCCCAGTGCTGTACTGTTTGAGAGATTTTGTCTGTGGAGCTTTTTCCCATTCCTGATATAAATGAGCCAGGATATCACAAAATAGCTCTAGAGGTTGTACAGTGAGTATGGGAGGTCCTCCTGACACAGGGAGTCAGCAATAAGGCTGATTCTCTGCAACCTCTGAAGTTTGTACAGTCAGAAAATATCCAGGGAAATAGAACAGCCAGCTCAGAGGCAGAAACAGGGAATCTTCCTCCAAGAACTGAGCAGGATATTGGAGTAATATCTTTAGCCTCTGGCTAAAGCTCCAGCTAAAGGTCACTTGAGCATCACTCCAGGCTCCACAGCAGTCCTGGATGAGCAAGGAATAAATGAGCATTTCCCAGAGGCCAGGCTGGGCACTGAGCTCTCTTTACTCTTTTGTAAAGTGAGGTCACTTGATAAGGCAAGGAGTACCAAGAGGAGCTAGAGAACACATAAGGGGTCTAGCAGTGGGAATAAAATGGGAGAGCATTAAATGGATCCTTAAGAAATTAACACAAAGCATTTACTTCTGAAAAGTACTGCTGGGATCCACCATTTATGATTTATTTTTTTTCCAGGACTTATGTGAATGAACATTTAATAATTCTTCCTTACCAAAGATCTGACAGAGTTAAGTGTAGCAAAGAGCACTGACACTTGCACTGCCAGAGGAGAAATGTGAACTAATTTCATATATCTTTCTGTATAGTAAAAATTAAGGTACTTAGTTGAACTGATTTTTCCTTGCCTTACAAAATGGTAGATTTTTTTTCAGGATCTGAAATTTATCTTATTACTTGTCTCTTACTTGCATGTTTCTATTCCTTTGCATTCCTGAACTGAACAATTTGAAGACTGCTGATGGTCCACCTGAATGTATGTACAGAAAACCAGAAAATGCATTATTTGATTTTTCTTTGCTCAAATTAGTAGAAGTAAAAGCGTGTTTTATATGCTCATTGTATGGTTTGAGAGATGAGATAGAGTTGAGAAAACATCATATTTTGCAGCTTCCTACACAATTTAATTAATTTTTCACACCACTATGAGTAAAATAATGCATAATGCAATAGGATTTTGCTGATAATTTATCATCAATTATTGTTCCTCATTGGAGTGTTAATACCAAGCTTATTCAATGTGTGAAATGAGTCCCATTGATTCCTTTGTCTTTGTAATTGAAAGGGACAGTCCCATCAGTTTCATTAGAGGTTATTTGTCCTTTAACACCTCAGACAAGATTTAGAGCTTAAATATTGGCAGAAAAAAAAAATCCATTCCAAAACACAAATAAGCCCAAAGGTAAAATTTATAAGGTCAGTGAAATATTAATATTTGGTTCAGCTGCCCAAGCATCACAGAGACAGATAACATATTAGCAGTGGTGCATGATTTCCCTGTGAAAATTGCAATAAAAGAAATGACTGTAACTTAAAATCAATGCTAATATAGAGAAGTACGACAATACACATTGCAGGTCAGTGTACATTTCTGAAAAATGTACTTTCATAACTGCAGTATCAGTAGCTTTGCCAGTCACACTCGTGTCACGCTCTGATTTAAGACCCAGAGGATGCTGGGACAGCAGAAGCATCACTATTCAATCGTATTATTTTTGGCTTAGGGAGAGAACGTGCTTTTTAAGGAAGCAATCCAAGCCATAGATAAAAATCAGTCCTCCTTAAATAAGCACTGGAATTGCCAAAGGAGCTTAGAAATATGAGGGAACACATTTACTGGCCAGGGCAGTTAACTGTTTTTATGCTGGAAAGGCATGAAAGTAATGTAATAACAT
Source organism: Thryothorus ludovicianus (assembly GCA_013397245.1). Lineage (NCBI taxonomy): Eukaryota > Metazoa > Chordata > Aves > Passeriformes > Certhiidae > Thryothorus > Thryothorus ludovicianus. The sequence goes on along the minus strand of VZTB01015651.1, from coordinate 64,284 downwards.
CAGGACCTATGCAAATGCTCAAGAGCTGTAGAAGATTATAAATACGTATGCAATTATTTATTTCATAGTCAGAGGCTTGGCCCATTATTATCCATTCTTTCTAGAACATTTTAATTGTGTTCTTTAAGAATGTGATATGCTATCATGACCAGAAATGGCAAAGCAGAAAAGAAAAATAGCACTTAGCTGTCTTGGAGAAACCAATCACCAGTGTGTTCATTGAGTTCAATATTATTATTCATGCATGAAAGAGCTACTTGTGAAAAGCTGTTATGGATTAGAATTGATTCCTCACATTAGGTTTCCAGAATGAACCTTTGCCTTTAAGGTATTAGACATTTACCTGCTGTGAGAGCCCCGTTTTCTTCCTCCACTTTTTGGAGAGAAAAGAAGTTGAGGCAGAGCTGCATCTGTAACATCATGGTACCTTGGGACTCCAATTTCTCCTGCAGCCCAAACCCCCAGATTATCCTCATCCTCCATGTGTTGGCCCACTTTTGCCTCTCCTGACAAGAAAATACATTTAGAGGGTAAGGACCAGCTCCACCTGAGCTTTGTTTTTAGGGGGAGGATGAGATTAAATTGTTCAAGTCCAGTTATCCTAAGCAATGCAGATGTATTGTCTTCAGTTTGAGAAAGATGAGAAAAGAATTTTAAAAACTATTTCACAATTAGTATGTCACAACCAAAAAGATGAACTTTTACAAATTAATCTGGCTAATGAAACATACAAGAAAAAGAGAATAGCTTAATATTTTGTAACACATTTGCCCTGCTTGCCATCAGAAAGTTAGTTTTAGTTATTGCACCAAGAACACATCACCTTGTATATTGGCAGAACGCTCCTCATGTTAATGCTCCTCAGTGTGCTTTGTGTTAAATTTCTTTCTTGGAAGACCAATGTGCTGTTAACATTTGCATGACCTAAGGCTTTGCTTGAAAACTTTGTATCTGAATAGCATTTTCATCTTATCTGTGTTTTATTTTCTCCATAAACAGAGAAACATATATTTCTGTAAGTATTGGTTCTCCTTGCTTTAAATAACATTCAAGGATGGATTTTCTTTTTTTTTTTTTTTTACAAAAAATGGCAGTGAGGAAGTTTTCTGGACTATTTAATACATACAAAGAATATCTAAGAGTTAATTTCTTCTTTCTGAAGCAGCACCTCAGCTTCATTCAATGACTCAAGCCAAATCAGCAGTAGCTAATGAGTCTTGGAATACAGAATAATGGCAAATACATGTTTACTTCTATAGCTTTACCTGAAATAATGAAGCTATTGTCTACTTCATAGTCTAGGTTCTCTGTCTAACATGCTAATAGAATAGAAATAGCACATAATTAAAAATAAAGGACCAATAGGAAGGAAATAGCAGAGACAAAATTCTTCCCAGCCCTTAAATCCTAGAGGAAGAAAGGGAAGCAACCTCTTCTCCAACATAGATTTCTACAGAGCAGATTTCCCCACCTTCTGTGCAATACCCAATCAAGAGCTTTATGGGATGGTCAATAACATTCTTTGGCTACTTGAGGAAGAATTTCAAATGAAGATTTTAGTTTGAAACCTGAGTGATCCCTGGCACCATGAAAGATTTTTTCCCCCTGCTCTCTAATGTCCCCAGCATGACCCTGATGCAGTCATCAGCTGCTTTAGCTGCCCCTCTGGCCAGGGACCAGAAAGGAAATCTCAGGTAAAGGTCTTCAGGCTTTTACACAAAGCAACTGCTATAATTTCCATCTGGGAGTTTGAAACAGAAAGTTGACTCCAAAATTCAGCACGTAATCTATAAATCAAACCAGAGACCCAGCAGTAACATGAAAAGAAAAAGAAAGGCAAGAAAAGATGGTGATTTAGGGCATTTAAAAAAAGAAGGAGCTAATAAATAACAGCAGAACAGAGGATAAGAACAAAGAAAACAAGGTGAGGAGTGAGGTGACTAAAGGGAGTGCTGAATACAAACTACAGAAAATTAAAGAATTTTATCTCTGTCTAGTTTTTGATAGCACAGAAATGTTTACAATGTTTCTATCACACTTTGAAATTTGTGACTTCCTAATCTTTAAACATTTTTCTAAATACTACTTTCTAATTTTCATTTTGGTGACCATGCCCTGTTCTAGGCACTGTCTTCAAATTTGTTCTACAATACTCTGGCACTAGCTTGAACAATTATTTCAATATTTATTTAATTATTTTCTGCATTCAGGAATGACTCTTAAAAGAGCTCCACAGAAATAGTAAGGGGCAAAACTCTCTTTATGTTTGGGAAGTCCACTAATCTCGAAATAAATGCATTCTGTTGTCCTGAGTGTCACAGAATGTGTATTCCCTGGATTAAAACCAGATGCTTTTGTTTCTCTGATCAGTTTCCTACCTTCAAAAAATAATGAGTCTATGCAAGAACTTCCCACATGTCCAATGAAATTATGCATTTACAATACACAAATCTTTTTCACTAATTCTTTTTTTTTTTGACAGTATAGATGGACAAGGTAGAATGATGCAAACTGTTGTGTATAAATGCATTTTTAGTGGGAGCTGGAATTAGCTGGCTATTAATTCATATCTCACATTATTGTGTAGTGTTTTCCCTGTGTTCCCTGAGAACAGAAGCAAATGGAAAGTGATGGGTGTGTTGTACTTGGAATCTGAAGGAGACTTGATGTTTATGTTTGCTATTGTTCCTTTTGATGTCCCAGCAGGGTTTCTCTAGGATATGTAGTCAGCATTCTGAATTTCATTAAGTCTGCTGGACTAGATTATGAAATATGAAACCATATAAGCAGAAATAAAAAAAATAAAAATCCTTAACTCCTTTCTATCCATTTCTTTCTATTCAAAAAGGATACAATGACGCCATCTCAGCATCTAGATATTATATATATGTTTGTATGTATTGAGTATGTTTTATTGTATTGCAAGGATAATTTGTATAACACAAAAGAGGATTTCCAAAAAAAATATTCAGCTGTATCCATCCCAAATCTGTTAAGAAAATCCAGAATATGGAATTTGAAGCACTTCCTCAGCTAAAGGATGATCCTCCCTATTTGTAAAGATAATAAGTAATTCCTCATTTTCATCTCTTTTTTCTTTGAAAAGGGAGTATGCATTTCAAATTCAGCAGGAATACAAAGGTCAGTATCACTGTGCTCAACCATTTGCTCTGATATAAGAAAGAAATATATTTATCCTACCAAACTAAAAATAGGAAAGTTCTTGATTGACATACATGAAATTTCATTCTTGGTTACAAAATTTAGTCCTTTTTGTGTCCCTTTAAAAGTTCCTAATTTCCTAAATATCCTTTTAATTTTTCAGCAGCTTCTTATGGTCTACTGAATATTGTTCTTCTATATGAGAAAATAGAAATACCTTTTTATTCCATTTTCCTCATTTTGACACCAGGAAAATATCAGATGGTATCATCTTTTTAATGCAAATCAAAATGAGTAGATATTTTTTTCTAAATAATAGGATTTTGAATTTTTAAAAAAATTATTTCTATGTGATTCTACTTAAATCTAAGTGAATCAAGTTGAGATGTAAGGTTTTCACTTTTCATCAAAGGACAATGGTTTCAAACCAATCACAGACATCATCATGAGAAACTGATATATTTATTAACCATGAATCCCATGGACCTCGACTAATATATAAAACTAATGATCTGCTTGACATTTCTACAAATACGCTTTTTTCAGCTTTGCAGAAAAGGACCTGAGGGTCCTGGCTGACAAGGTGAACATGGGCCAGCAGTGTGCCTTTGCTGAAAGGAAGGCCAATGGCATCCTGGGCTGCCAAAAGAGGAATGTTGGCAGCAGACAGAGCCGAGGGATGCTGTCCCTTTCCCAGAGGTAAAAAAACCCTGGCCAGGCCACATTTGGAGTGCCGGGTCCTGCTCTGGCTCCCCAGCATGAGACAGAGATGGATATACTGGAGAGACACCAGCCTGACTTAGTCTAATGGAACAGCCATTCTTCATTTTTATACACATAAAAGCAGAATCTGTGAAAAAGTGTTACTGAACTCCAGCACTTCCATGGCCTTCAGAACTTCAAATTCCTTGGGCTCTTTAAACTGCTAAGCAGTATCTCAAATATAGTGCATGTTCTTTGTAGTAAATACCTTATACAATCCCAAGGTTTATCTTCTTTAAATTAAGCTAGCCCTCAGAAGCTTAACGTTTAAATCAGGATTACTTCTCCACCAAACCAACACAGGCTGCACTTGAATATTCCAAATCAATGCATGACTAACAGGATTTTTCCTGCCGCAGACTGACTAAATTCAAATATAATCTTAGCTTCTGCTTCCTTTCTACTGATTACAGTCAAGGATGCAGCAACCTTTGCTGCTTGGCTGAACTCTTTCTGATATCTTAATGCAATTTACAGTACACCCTGGGATAATCCCTGTTCAATATTGCTGAAGTGGCTTTTTTCACTGACCAGTGGTTTGAGAAAAGTTCAAGACATTATTAGTGAGCAATCATTAATTAAAACAGTTTACTTTTAAAGTATTTTTAGTACATATAGCTGAACAAATGGCTTTAAATATGTTGTTCTCTGAATATTATTTTTATAAAAATTTATTAAAGCAGTTCATTTTATAGAGGTTATCAATTTAGGTAGATCCCAGTACTTTATTTAAAGGAAATTCAGTCGAATGTGCAAGCACATTTTTGTACATGGAAGTACTGTATTAAATAATTTCAAAGTAAATATCTATTTCTGATATATACTGGTACCAGTGGAATTGATAGACAGCCCTGGGGTCCTCAGCATGGGAAGGACATGGACAGAGGAGGCCACCAGGGTGAACACACAGACACAGGGCTGGAACACCTTTCCTAGGAGGAAAGATTGAGAGAGTTGGGATTGTTCAGCCTGGAAAAGAAAAGGCTCTGGGCTGACCTAACTGTGGCCTCCAGTATGTGAGAGGAGCTGCAAGAAAGATGGAGAGAGAGTATTTACAATGGTCTGGAGTGAGAGGACGAGGGGAAATGGCTTCAAACTGAAAGAGTAGGGGTAGATTTGGTATTAGGGAGAAATTCTTCCCTGTGAGAGTAGTGAAAACCTGTCACAGGTTGCCCAGAGAAGTTGTGAATGCCCCAACCCTGTTCAAGGCCAGGCTGGATGGGCTCTGAGCAACCTGGTCTAGTGGAAGGTGTCCCTGTCCGTGGCAGGGGATTCAGATGAGACAATCTTTAAGGTCCCTTCCAACCTAAACCCCTCTGTGATTCGGTGAAACATCCTTCACCTTTGTCATCAGATGAAAACCTTCTTAATGTGAACCCTACAGAACACTCCCACCTTACAAAGCATCTCCCCTTTCTGGTGGCTCTCTTCCCTCCCCAGTAGCAAAGGCAGATTCTCTGAAAGTGTAAAGGTCAACTCACATATTTTGGCAGCAATTAAAGTGCCTTTCACCCATGCTGTAGTTTAAGGCCAAAATTTTCAGGGCACCTCAGGTTTTACATTTTGACAGTTGAGGGAATCACAGCTACTTAAGGGTGAGTCAGATCAGACACACTCAGCTCTTCCACCCTACCCAGAAGAGGCAGCAAATGGAGGTAACAACTTGTGCTTTTAACAGCTGATATGAATGTTGAGATTGTTCCCTTTTGTGTGATAACAATTAAAAAAATGTTACAGGCAGATCTTATTATATTTTTGTATGATATTATATACACGATTCTGTCCCATTTACATTGAGCTGAATTAATTTGGGAGGCTGAATAATGACAACTCTTTCCTAGCCCCTGCACTAGGCAGCTAAAGAATTGTTGATGAAACAGTCTGCTTTGTCTCTTTTGTCTGTTTTCTGTTCTCCACATGCCTTAGCCAAGTAAAACAATCTTTTTCATCCTCTCAGAGACTATTTTGCATGTGTAGTCACAGTTTTGCTTTCTGTATTTGGGGACAATGCCTATTTATGAGAATTCTCTGGCAGCCTCTCTCCACCCTGGGCTCCACTGTGTACTCAGGCATGTACTCAGTGCATCTCCATCACTGCTGTGCAAGAGCAGATGGAAGGCATTCTTGAGGCCACTTCTTTAACTTTCCTTTAAAATTCTTAGAATCTGACTTACCTGCTTTCCTGACTTTCAAGACTCCCCTCACTAAAGTATCTAAGCACCATATCACTTTTGCAACACCTTGTGAAACACCTGTGAGAAGGGAAGTATTTTTATTCTCCTTGAACTTACCTGGACTTCAGATATGGAAAGTTTAATAGAAGAAGTCCCACATCTTTAGGGACTTTCCCTGTTCTCAGACAACCCTATAAACATTTCAATGCATCAAGATAGGAAAGGAAATTAAATTATTCATTGTATCTACTCTTCTCTTCCAGAAAAAGTCATGAGAACACCAGAGAGATAACACCAATGTGTTTTTGGATGAGACATTAGCTGCTAACAAACTGTGTGTTTCCATAGCATTAAGGTCAACATGGAGAACTTTCAAGTAGAAGAGGACTGCATTAAAAAACTCAAATCTGAACTAGGTATCATATTCTGAAATGCTGACACTAGCTAATTCTATTAGCACAGGAAAATTATTTGTTTTCTGGGCAAAAAGAACTTCAACATTTTAGTTATGTAACTAACTGATTGGATGACATTTTGGAGCAGTAACTGCACAGTAAAACACTCGGGAGATTATTTTCTGCATTTTCCAAAGTAGCTTAGCACAAAGTCATGCTCCAACTTTTTATTTTCTGTTTTACAAGTGGGAGCTTCCTTCTTGCTCTCTTGCAATGCAGCTGGGGAAGGTCAGAATCTCCCAGGTGGCCATCTTTTGAAGGCAACTTTCATTCTTGTTCCTCCGAGCTCTTTTATATCAGCACACACCAATGTCAAACGTAATTACCGAAAATAAAAATAATTCCTAATCGATGAGAAAGTCTAAACTGAAATAAATGGGTGGAACTAAGCCATTAACCAAGCATTGCTCAGCATAGGAAGTGTTCTGCAATATATGTTGCAAGAGGGATTAACTTGAGATATTAGCAATGAGCGAACCCAAGATCATGTCTGCCAAATTAAAAATTAATTTGTTCCAAAGCAGAAAAATTAGATGGAACAGATATTTCCATTACAGTGAAGTCTCAAGCTATTTGTAAGTGGCTCCTTTTGCTATTACGGACATTTCTTTGCACTAATTTCTAATTTTAAAGCAGATCAACCTAAGGTGATCTCCAAAGAGAGTAGAGCTTTTCTCACAGTACATTTTGCATCCAGGGAATTAAAAAAACCTGAAGCTTCTGTTAATTTCTATTCTTACTCATTACTAAAATGGAGAGAGTGGAATGGATTTTTGGCAAATAATGGCACAGTCAGTCTACAGGTGGAAACAAGTACAGAGGGCTCCCTCAGTAGCTGTGATCAATATCTACTCTGCAGCAACCTGATTGGAAATACAGAATAAATCCATAAATTCCCACTTTAATTAGAGACTTCACCCAGAAGGTAGACTTTGTACCATCTGAAAAACATTGTAGTTCTGATAATCAGGACAGAAAGTCAGTCAAAGATCATCTGGAAAACTCGGTTTAGCATGCACTGAAATATAAAGCAAGAACTGCTGGGCTGTGGATGTCCACACAATTGTTTTCACAGAAAGTATCTTGAAAAGTGTTATGGTCAGGAACAACTGGTATTAAGTCAAGCTCAAAGTAGTTCAGTCCTTTTTTCAACTACCGAAATTCAAGGTGAATTACATAATTTGGGGTAAAACAGTTGCAGTTTTTCACTTCATGTTTTTCATTTCCTTGTAGCAGACAGTTTCTGTAATGTTCGTAAATACCTTATCTGTATCTGCAAGAATCACAAACTTGCAACTGATTAAGTACTATTATTTTCCATAAAAATTCAACCTGCTATTGAAATTAAGGGGGAAATTTATTGTGATGGACTTCCCACCTATGTAAGAGCAAACTAAGAAATGTACTGTAATACACTCTCACACTTAATTTTCATCTGCTGGATAGATTGCTATGGCAAATATGTTGGAAAGTATCCCATATGTTGTATTAAGGACTGATGGCATTTTCACTACTGGCAGAAGTGATGACAAACACCTATCAGCAACAGAGGGGGACTGGATTGACCAGAGGCTGTGAGGCCTTGATTAAACTGTTTATATAAAATCAGAGCACGTGGTCAACTGCAGAGACAAGAAGGGAGAATTACTCCTACAGTGGTCGAGGTCAAAGAGACCATGCCACTGAAAAATACAGATATTGTCATGCAGTATTGGGTTTTATGAAATTCTATGTTTCTTTCAGAGACCTGAAGAAAGCAAGTCCCTTGGGGAAGAACCAAAGGATCTTCTCAGGCACTGTCCTCAGAACCTTCTGAGTTACAGGACAAAGTCACCTCAGTACTGCTTCCTCAAAGCCAGGGGTAAGGACAGTTTTGCCACAGGCATTGCTAATAACCAATTAGTTATGTTTCCAGGTTTCTGGGTGGAGTTGTATAAGGATTTTCCTAACTACAGAAAGACAAAGCTTATAAAACACAATCAGTACCCGTACACAGCCTCTGCTCTGGCAGGAAGCAAACCACTTGTGGAGCTTTTTGGTGCAGTGCGAGGGGGTGTTAGCCATGGCATCTGTTCAGCTGGGGCCCTGGGCTTGACTGTGGCTGTGCAAATCTGGGATAATCAATTAGGTAGGGTGTCAGCGTGCCAGCACAGATGTCCTCAGTCAATTGCAGATAATCATCACGTTCTTTGAAATTTCCAGAGGAGATTGCATTACTCTTGGGACACCCTTGACCTCCCATCAGGAAAGGTTTCCCAGATAAGAAAAATAAAAGGATCATATCTTTTTCCTAGTGCAGCAATATATATTGCAGGCTATTCATAACCTTGAAAGGGTTAGAGTGCTGCTCTGAGAGCTGCATACATACTGCAGGACACAGGAGTAGGGCTCTGCTCTCTCTCTCCTCCCCAGAATGAAATAAATACTACAACATGTTACAAAATAAAACCAGGCACTTACTACAAGATATTTCTCCACGAACTACCTATCGTGACAGCCTGTCAATGAGGAATAAACAGTGCCATCAGTGATCTCAGCAGGCATTCTTTACCCAGGAAGAAAGACCAGCAGCTTTCTGGGTACGTAGCTTTTGCAAGGTCACACAAAGGGAGAGGGTTTTTAGTTTCAGCCCATGCTTATTCAAGATGGCACCTGGAATATAAGGAACTGTTTGTGGAAAAATGAGATGAAACCTCACCTCAGAGGGACTAAAAGAAACAATTTATCAGTGCTTCAAATTTTACTAGTACTGACTTCAAAAGCTTCCTAAGAATTAAACAAACCTAATAAAGTTCTTCCATATCATCCAGCTTCAAATATGTTGTTAGACATTTTTTAGAGATGATTAAGGTACCAGTGGTAAGAGCTTGTAAATAAAGCTTAATTTCATTAGAAGCAGAGGAGAGCTTTTGAATCTGGAAGAACATCTTAGTGAGAATAAACAAATGAAGCTCATTTTGCCTGATCCATCACTGCACAGAGGACAATTACTGCAACAACAAAGGCTAAAATTGGCTATGATACCCAGGAAAGGGAGCTGGATTCAGAGGGCTGTTTTGAACTCTGGTGACCATATTCTGATTCTTAGTAAAATTATATTGTATATTGATTTATTTTTTTTTAATAAATGTTAAAGAGTGAGCAATAGCAACATGAACTTGTCCATATAAGAAAGTTCAAGAATCAGTTTCAAAATCCAGGCAGCTGTTGAGAGGACCAGGAGGCTGCAAGAGCAGGTATTGGCTGCTCAAGACAACCCTAATTTCTCTGATCCACACTGCTTCAGGAGAAAGCAAAGGAAAAGTAACACTTCGATAGAAAAAGAAAAAAAAGAAAAAAAAACCAAAAAACCACCAAAAAACAAAATCAAGGCTCCTAGGAAACAACGATAAATACAGAGAATGAGGTATGCTGGAGTTAGTCATGTCTACATTGTAGTCAGGGCTCTGTAGCTGAGAGATAAACCTGCCAATCTTTATCTGGCTTGGGTTTCAGTAGTCAAACTGTTGTGACAGCACAGAGCTCATCAATTCATACACAAATAACGGCTGTGACTGCATTTTAAATATCTGTGGGCTTACTTGGGCATGCATTGCATCTCCTGTACTCTGAGTTTATTCACTCTCCACACACTCTTTTGACCTAAAACAGTGAGTTCCTGTATTGAGTAGTGTATATTTCATTTTTTTTTGTACTATTAAGCAATACTTGGAGTGGAATAAAACATAAAAAGCAGAATTTTTTGTCTGCTGTTCCTAGAGCTTTTGGATAGATAGCATTAACTTTTTCGGAAAATTTTTGCCCGTTTCAGTCAGACCATATGAAAAAGGAAGAAGCCAGTTTAAGTGCCCTGTGAAGACAATAATGGCTACCCCTGTTTCTAAGTAGTGATATAAAGGGTCAGATGTTCCAACTTACACAAAAATGTTCATCACAGAGTCAGACTGAAGAGATAACTCTGTAAAAACTTAAGTCTTTCATGTACATGAAAGGAATTATATTCCAGAGTGTGAGCATCCTACTGCATTGGTCATCTTTTACGACCATGCTGTCTAACAATACTGCCAATTTTGGCACTGAACTATCAATGCATCAATTTCTCTAAAAGTTAGACTATGTAAAAATGTTCACACTAAAAATGGAAAAGTTTGACCTGCTCATTCATTGTAAGAGAAAAATAAAAATGTTCATCCCTTAGATGAGAGCCCTGAGAGTCTGAAGGAACCTATGAAATGCTGAGTTCTGTGCCAGTGTCATTGATCAGATGTCAGTGTCTTGTAGGACTGATTTAATTGTTTTGGATCAGTTTGGACCACCTTGATTCTATTAAGAGTGTAATTGATTTTACTGTGATGACTTGAAAAGTCCTACCTAGTGTGTATAAGAAATTAAATCTCCTGACACAGGAAGAAAATGGGCTAATCGAACAAAAAATTCACTTCCACCTTTACAATTTGGGGATTTTTTTTGAATAGCCTGCAGAGATTCCATCCTTTAGCTGTGTAAAATGGTTTTGTTGGGTGTTTTTTTCTCCTCAAGAACCCAACGTTGTCATAATCTACTCGTACATGAGTATTAGCATGTGCTCTGCTAATGTGTGCCCTTCTAACACTGCACGCTTCCCTTAGCCATGGAGGCATCCCCAATATGAGAATGCTCGTGTTAAGACAGCCCAGGAAATAAATGAAATTCAGATTAAGCCTTAATTGTAATTAATTATAAGCACGCATAGCAATGCCCATGTTCAGCACCATATAAAATTTGATTTTTTTTCTATGAACATCTATCAACGTGTAAGGCTTAGATAACAGCACAAATTCATACTGGAGAATGCTAAATACAATATCAATGAACTTCATCCAAGTCTGTTGACTAATGAAAGGATTTTAATAATACCTTTGTAGTTAAATGCCTGGTACATGTTGCCCTCTTGTGGAAACTGTGATAAAATACAATTTCCTTTGAATTTGTTAGGCTTTTGCAGTGATATTTTAATGCCTGGAATGAAATGATTTATTAAATTCACGATGTGAGTAGTTTATAATGTTAAACACTGAGTATATTCTGTAAATGGCTGCACTCGACAAGCAAACTTAGGTAATTAAATCTACTAAATCAGGCTTATCCACTGCAAATAGCACGGCCATAGCATATGTTTCATTTGCTCATTTGGAAAATAAGAAAAAAAATATGTATAATTTTAGATCCTGGTTTAAGTTTTTTCTAGTAATTCTAAATGATTTTGAGAATTTTTTTTAGCTGTTTTTTATTGAAAAACCCAAGCTCACCTTACCTATGAATGCTTGTACCTGTGTTACATATGACATAAATAGAATGCCTTGGATGTTCCACATCTCACTATCAAATCACCCACCTTCTTTAGATGCAAATTAATTCAAATAATTTCAAAGAACAACCCTTTTTTGTTTTTCAAGGCATATTTAAGATACAAACACACTCCTTATCAACTATGAAGAAAATCATTAGGCCTGAATTAAAAATTTAAGCAAAAAAAAAAAGAGAACTAGAAAACAGATTTTAATGAAGGTAAAGAGAAGAATAAAGAACTTCAAAGGCAGTTTAACACGCCCTATCAGGATACTTTAGTGTTAAACATTGATGGTACCTGGATTTTTGTGGGATGCTCTGCTAAATACAAATATTTTGATTCCTTTTGAAAGTCTGCTAACAGAAGATAAGTTATATTTGACACGCTTACATAGCATTGCATTTAGGGCAGCTTCAGATAGTTCTAAGTGGTTGTCTTTGTTATTTGTTTGGGGCTTGGGGGTGTTTTTTGCCATTTCAGTTTGATTTCAGAGATGAGACAGTTTAGTACAAACTTGATCAAAGATTTCCATCAGCTATGAACAAAGGTCAGGTGTCCATGTTAATGTTATCCGTAGTGTCTGATACTGCTGACAGCTAAGTGTCACTGATATGTCTTCAGGATCTGATGGATTTGGTGTGATTGCTTTATTCTTCACCCACTGACGTTTTATTTAGTTTAGAAAAAGGGGCTGAAGAGAGGTTGTGATTAGCTAACACATTTCAGCTCACCCTGTCCCATGACCCTTTGCCTAGTGCTGGCACAATCTAAACATTTTACTTGATTTGCTTGGATGAAATCAATCCAAGAGGCAGAAGGCTTCGAAGTTGAACTGGTTAGTATTCCTGGATTGTCTCAGCCAAAAAAAAAAAAAAAATAAAAAAAAAATTACAAGATGTTTGAATTCTTTCAATACATGGGATCATTTATGGAAACTGTAAATTACTTAGAACCACAGTGTCATTGATAAATATTTGGATGAATGGAAGTCTTCAAGCTTTGTTTTTTACTAGTAACTCCCTCTTTCCTGCCATGTGAAGTTTTTGGCTGTAGCTTCCGCCTGCTCTAGGAAAACAGTGATTAATGAGCATCCTATAAAGTGAAGCTATGTCGACTGATAAGAGCCTAAGTCACTGGCTGACATCCTCAAATGATTATTCCACATTTCTTCAAGACCAGTCTTTTAAGAGTCTTGTATTTCTTGGACTTTTACCTCAGAATTTTATATAAAACGTCTCTTAAGTCTGGTTCTGTGCTTTTACAGTATTAGGATGTGTAGGCTTGTGTTTAGAAATAGATTTATACTCCTTCTAACATATATTCATACCTGCTTATTGGATGTAAATTACGTGAGTTACCCTTGCTTCACAGAAATGTGTTAAAGAAAAATAGCTTCTGTAATTTTTAACACATTATGGCTTATCTATGGTCAAATTTATAACAAAATATAATCTCAATAATATTAATAGAGACACAAAACTATTTCAGGAGGCTTATGTCAATATAAAAGACGCTGATCTGAAAAGCATTTTACTGGTTTTTAGTGTCCATTTATCAGTTCTTGGAGCTGTCTGTCCATTCAGCCCCACACACATCAATGCTGGCTCAAGGCAGGTGGAAGGGATGCCTGGCAGAGAGCACTGGGGAGAGCACAACCATTGCTTCTGCCAGCAGCATCAATTTACTTCGACTTGATTGAGATGTGAAGCAACACCACAGCTAAATGACCTAGGTAAATTGAGGTTTTAGCAGTTTGAGGTCAACAAGGCCCAGACTTGAAACCCCAAACCACCTCCAGGTATCACAAAGCATTAGGCTCATGTGCTCACAGAGAACAGCAGCGCTGACGCAGCCCCTGCCCTTCCCAAAAGCTCCTGGGACTTTATTCATGAAGGGGCATCCTGTAGCAGAACTCATCTCCACCCCAGAAAGCTATGGATCATGAAACTTTAGCAGCACTTACCATAACATCCAAACTGGGGATAAATGAAAACAATATATTAAGGAGACTGCTTTTAAATCCTTGCTCAAAAGCAGTTATAAATACAGCAGCAGTAGCTCTAGTAATAGCCAGGGTGGAAACTGCTCTCATTTCAAATAACAAAATACTGTTTCTTCAGGCTCCTCACCCAGCCAATTACACCTTCATCTTATCTACCTGGTAAATCATTTTGGAAAAGAATCATTTACCAGAGTCATGAAGACACTGACGAGGTACTTAATAATTCTGTTAATTCTGACGAATTATTTATAAAGAGAAGAAAATAATCAGTGAAAAAGAGTTTTATTCACAAAAAAAGCCCCAACAACTCCATACAATTGTGAAAAAATATGTCAAAACTAGAGTCCTTCACATGCAGCATATACACGGGAAATGAAATGAAATTTGTAAAATAGTTTTTGGGATCTCTCCAACCCAGATACAGGCAAACCCATGTCAGCAGTTTGAGTCTTGACCAGTCTGATGGTTTGTTCAGTCCAAGCTTTCATAATTTTAGTACAATTAGAACTTCACATTGGAACTGCCCCACCTTTAGGTTACTTCTGCAGAAAAGAATTAGAGACTTGTAGCTTCAGAAAATCAAGGGTGAATGTGTTTGGTGAGAAATGCTCCAAGGAAAAAAAATATAGGCAATATACAATACTGCCATCATTGTGGGTGAAGGATCCAAAGCCTGAGCATCCCTGGCTTCTCCTTCATTTCCTCACAGCAGAAACATAAGCTGTTGCTTGCATGACTCTTTTACTAATACATTACTTAGCCCAAGGACTATCAGAAAACCCTGCTAACAGTCCCTTTGTGGAACAAATAAAAGTCATTCTGTGTATACACAGTACTTTCAGTTGAATAAAACATTTCATGGGTCACGATCAATGTTTCTTATCCTGATAAATTTAGATTAGCAGCCATACTCCTTTACAAACATGGATGAAAAAAGCTGCTTGTTCAATAGACCTTCCAAAGGCTAGAGGTCTCAAAAAGCTTCTAAAATAGATTTTTGTATTTTTTTTTCTCTATTCCAGAAATCAATATGCTTTAAAACATTTTACCTTCAAGAGTTATAGTACTTTAAAAAGAATGAATTAAAAGCAGGACTATTCCCCCAAGATATTTTTTAATCTAGCTTCTCAATATACAGTATTATTATATCGCAAAATTTGAACCCAACAATTAAGGTTCAAAACACGTATTCTTCTGTCATGGACAAATTTTTATTTTGAAAAATATTTTTATTTTATTTTATTCAGAACTCAAATGAAATATCTTTATTTCACAGACTTCAGGGGAGGTAGGAAGGGGCGAGAGCCACAAGATTATCCCTATTGCATTCTTTTTTTGCTTTTCAGCTAGTATAAGATTTATGTGGTACTTCAGTCTTCTGCTGAATTCAATTCATAGTGAATGTGCTTGTATAGAAACTTTACAGCCAAAATCAATGTAAAACTTGCAGATCTTGTTTTATTTGTTTGTCTATTAATACAAAGCTCATCTTTGCACCTTGGCAAAGCAAAATTTAATACATTTTTACTTTGGATGTGATTTTAATTATTTTAATACTAGTTCTATATGAAGAAGCAGTAACTGCAATGTACTAAAGCATTTCATCCTGTTTCTCTTCTAAAACTGTACCATGAAATCAATGACTTTCAAGCAAACCTGATCAGGAATATCAGCAGCATTTGGCCCAGAATCTCCACAAAGTAAATAAAATCAGTAGGTATTTTTAATCTAATAGAATTAATACCTCCAGCAACAACCAAGGATTAAAATGAACCTAAAGCCCACTATCAAAAAGTCACATCTCTTTAATCATGGGATTTATAGATTCCCTGCCATTTTTCACAGATATCTGCAGTTTCTGTATTTTCTGCTCTTCACTGTTGTCCCATTAACTCTTCCACGTCTGCTGAACACAGCTGGTGACAGGAGCCACAATCACAGTTTGAGGGAATCATGTCAGATCAATTATGAGGTACATGAACAATATTATGCAGAAGACATCCTGGGCAAAATACAACAGAATTCACCACTACTCGACAGCTATTTATGCACACATTGGAATATAAATTTTAAACTGACAGAATTATTTACATAAAGTATGGTTATTTTATTCACTCATATCAAGACAGCATTAAAAGGGATGGGAAAATCTTGCCCAGGCTAGCCCTCCCTGTCCCTGGAAAGAATAGATATGGGACTTCTGAGCTGTCAGCCTATGCCACAGGCCTGGAGAGCAGTCCTGGTGTTAGTCAAAGGGAAAGGTTAGGGCCAGTGGTGCTAGCAGGCTCTGCTGGTAGACTCTCATTTTCAATTTTCACCCACACACCTATTGCTGGCTATTAGCATGGCCAGCATAAAGCAAAGTATTTTCTCTTTTCTCTTCAGCCAGAGCTCTGTCAAAGCTCTACTCCACAGCAGCTGGGAGAGGAAAATTTATTTTTGCCTACATTGTTGAGAAGTCCTGAGTCAGCTCTGCTAGAATGATCCCTCAAAGTGAAAAATGTATGGATTTTGCTTTGACTCACTCCTTGCCTTTTAATATTCTTTGCTTTCCCCCACAGTGTTTTTCTCAATTAGATTTAGCAACCTCCCCAATTCCTGTTCATTCTCCATCATCATTTTCCTAATAAATGTAACTAGCCTCGTGCCTCTATTTCAAGACCTCTATCCTTTGTTTTAAGACTGATGGATTTTAAAGGGTGAGCCAAATCCCTAAATGCCCTAAATCAATACTGTTCTTTAAGAGTCACTTTTATCACTTAGATGAGGCACCTTTTTCTGGCAAACTTGCAGAAGGGGTGAGTTACACAAGACAATGCCATCAGATGTGAAATGCTCTCACCATCTAGAGATGTTGGAACATGCACAATCACCTAAAAGCAGTCAGCCAAGCACAAAAAATGACTATGAAATAAGGAAGCAAATCAAGTAATACCCCTCTTTCCAGCTGCCTGCAAATTACCATTCTCTCCACCCACCACAGGGCTCCAGCCCATTAGGATTGATGACAATCAGCAGCCTGGATAAGAGGATGGAGCTTCCCATCAATGCCATCTGTACAAGAGTGAAACAGGAAGGGTCAGCCAAGCAAACTACTTGCTGGTACAGAAAATGAGCACTAAGTCAGGGTAAAACTACCACTGGATTTACTCCAGAATTTTGTGAGCTTAATTTACAAGGAAATTTTCCATATCAGAAGAAAACTCAAAGAAACATTTCAAAAAAAATTTGTTTGTTCCAGCATAGCATTTTAGAAACAACTTCATAAAAAACAGATACAAACATTTTTCTTTGGTTTGCCTGGGGATTTGTCTGGATCTAATTTTGATCTCTGTACTTTTCCCTTGCATTGCTTTGCAAAAATCTCTTTATCTATGAGCTCCAGGAGTGCTCCTGCCACATCAACAAGCAAACGAGAAGAACTGACCTAGATGCTAACACACTTTTACATATTATTATTCATTTTTATGCATATTACTTGTTTATGAGTAAGACAAAAGTAACTCCTGTTCACAGTCCACCTCTCCTTGCCTTTGGAACAAAGGAATGCTGCATCTGTGCTCAGAGGATGCCAGATTGCTGCCTGTGCCTGCCTAGACTCAGCTGGCAGGCAGCCTGCTGGGGTGGCACAGCAGCTGGTAGGAGTTGGGACAACCCTTCTTTTAGGAAAAAACCCTGCTTTTTTTCCTAAAACTGCATCAGCTGTTGTCAGGATGTAGCCAAAATATCTCAATTATCTTAAGTTACATGTTCACAGAAGCAAGGAACATCCTGAGTTGGAAGGGACTCACAAAAACCCACAAATCCTGATCCAAGAATTCCAGTGTGTTCCTGAGAGTGTTGTCCATCCCCTTTGTGAAACAAGCCCGTCTTGCAATCTGTGAGGCTTGGTTCTGTGATCACTGCCTTGGGAAGCCTGTCCCGGTGCCCAACCATCCTCTGGGAGGAGAATCTTTTCCTAATATCCAACAAAAACTTTCCCTGGCATGGCTTCTTGCTGTTTCCTTGGGTCCCATCACTGGTTAACAGAGAAGAGGCCGGTGCCTACCCTCCTGAGGAAGCTGTACCCCACAGTGAGGGTCCCCCTCAGTAGTTACTAAAAGCCAATGGAATGCTGATTCCAAAGGAATATGTAAGTGTTCCAAAACTGTCTTTTGTGAAATTTCTAATTTCTGTGTCTGCCATTAACAGATTGTCTGTGTTAGCAGAACATGTCAAGGATTGATTAGTTCTTTTCTTTCTTCCTAAAAATAGGACCACTACCCTTAATGAAGAGCTAGTTTTGGTTCAAAGACAGAAATTCCAAATAAGTCATAAACAGATGGTCATACCAGGTAGCAGAGCTGCCCGTACACCTTCTGGGAACTGGGAATCAGCTTTTGGGGGACCGTGTGGAGCTGGCTCCCAGCTGGAGCCTCCAAGGGAACTGGAATCAAGGACCCATCCATAAAGACACTGAGAGCAGAGACAGCTTAACAGAACCTTCTTATTTTTATCTGATTTGACCACAGCCTAAATACTTCATGAAAACCATCGTGAAATACATTGCACCTTAATTCACTAATAAGAAAACCTATTCTCCAGGCATCAATAGCCAGGTGAGAGCAGCACAGAGATCTCTCAGGCAGGAGGAAAGGAACCATCCTGGATTCTGCCTGTCCAGGTAGACACTCTGAGTCAGCATTCCCCTGACCTTCACACAGAATAGGTAATGTCTAGCAGCAGTGTAAGGGTTGAACATGAGAAGAATCTCTTTTCTGATTACTGATCTGTGGTCAGCGGGAGAGTTTCAGAGAACTAATAATATCAAAAGAAATATCAGTAAAATAAGATATTTAATGTAGTGTTAAATGTATTTTTTATCTTTACTGACTGATCCATGTATCTGCTGAGCTAGTATTTCAGAAAATGCTGTTGACAGCAGGAGAACATCTTTGTTTTTTATCAAGAGGAGCATATTTTGACTTCTTCATATTTTGCACGTACTGATGAAGGCAAAAACATCCCTAGGAAAACAAGTTGCAAGGTTTTTTATTACTTAGAAAATTGTATGCTTTTAAAACAAACTACACCTCTTTAAATGAAAATGTTGTCTGTAAGTTGTGCCTTTTGTTAATTTTTTAAATTAATATTGCAAATGTTTCAGACAATTGAAAAAATTGCCAGCAACATTGATATTCTGACAATGAAGAAAACTTTGGCTGTATAATAACAGAGATTAAAATCAAATAAGTGTATTGCTGAAAATTGAAAAGTCTAATAGAAAAGTGTATTTGTTTCATTCTGGAAATAAAATAGATTTATTGAATTTTCTTGCCCACCTTTGAGAATGCAAAACAGAATCCAATGATGATAGAGAGATTTTAAAAATACATTTTTACCAATAGCCAAACAATGCAGTCAGAGCTATGTTTGTTTACTGTTTACAGCTTTGTAACTGTAATGCTGAATTAATAATATGTTTGAGTGTTTTGAATCAGCCAAATAGCTTGTAAAGCTAAAATTGCAGAATACATTTGAAATATGATTATGAACTCATTGAAAGAATTGAAATGCAATAAAATTATTTGCACTTTGAATTTATTTTTTTTAAAAACCAACATGCTGGGGTGAAATAAAGCTTTTTAATTACTACTGGCAAGAGCATGCTAGGAATTTATATGAATTTTTTAGCAGTTTTTCTGATGCCTTGTCTTTTACCTTCTTAACGAGAAATACGTACACAAAAAAGAAGAAAAAATCCCATATCTTACTTTCCCTTTTTTTCCACCTTCTCATTTTCCTTCCCATCACACCCTCTACTGGTGTATTTTTCTGCTCTCCCCCTCATCCCTTTCATGTTCACTCCTGTGCCCAGTAAGAATGGATACCTCTGGCTTATGATTTTGTTCTTCTCTCCCCACTGCATTATCAGCATAATTTGATGCACTGAAGTGACAATGAGGACAGAGAAAATATGCAAAATAAAGTCAACATGCTTCCTCATCTGCAGCCACTTGTAGTCAGGTGTTAGACGAGGAGGCAGCAAGAAATCTGAGCCAGAGAAGCTTTGCTTGTTGGCACAGCTCCTTTTTTTGTTTGCTGCTTCATGATAAATGACTCTGTTGTCCTGAACTGAAAGCAGAATATTCCCCCCCTTCTTTTATCTTGTACCCATTTGGAGTTACATGATGTTTGCTTAAGGTTTTCTGCAGAATGCAGGCTGTGTATTTGCTCAAACATGTGTGTTTTCTTTGTGCCAAAGAATGGTGAGGAGGGCACTCTCACTGGAGAGCCCTTGCCCTCTCCCACAGAGAGAATGTTCCCTCGCTCTGGACAAGAGCATGAAAGTCTGTTATTTTAGCATTATTAAAATTGACATCAAAACATCTTTAAACCTTTTGTAAGATGGAAATTGAAATGTCTTTTTTTTCGGCCTTTTCCCTCTTCTCCATTAGTTGGAATTATGCTATCATTTTTCTTCTTTACCTTTTTCGTGAATGTGGACAATTATCAAGATACATACATTGAAAATTTTGATTCAAAATGGCAAAGCAATAGAGTGTGCATAATGGTAGCCAAAAAGGATTTGAGATTACTGCATAGCAAACAAAGAAGCTCTTTTTGAGATGCAAATTTCCACATTAAATGTAAAAATTGTCTGTGGCCAACTAGAAAAATATCAGAGCTATGTTATGGCATTTCAATACACAGTTGAACAAACTTATCTATCAGAGGTTCTACTACAGCATAAGTAATGTATTCACACTTGACAGCTCCAAATAAGAGTGTGATTTTGACTTGAAAAACAAATAATACTGTTTATCTATGTAGAACAGGAATATGACTGGATGCTAAGAAGTTATTGTGAAAGGAATAAAAACAAGACTGGATGCTGAGTCTTACAAAATTCAGACTGAATGGGATATTTTTTGACATCTGAACCATGATAAAATCCACTGAACAGTTGCAAGAATACATTCACAAAGACCTGGCTTATAGGATAAGGGCCTTCTACATCAGCAAAATGCAATTTTCTTAGATTACTCACAAACACGTCAAACATGAGCATTCTGCTCCTGATTTTTATGTAGTAGATTTTTTCTTTTGGTCATAAGTCGTTTCATACCAGAAAATAAAAAGGAAAAGGTTGAACATGGAAGGCTGTATAACAGAAATAAATGTCACATTTGAAGGTGCAAATAGGAGCAAAGAATCTGTTCCACAAACATAAAATGAGCTGTAAATTTTACGCGCTGCATCTGACAGAAAACAAAACAAAGCAGCCTCTTTTTTTTTTTTACTTCATAGATATACAATATGTGAATAGCAGAAGACAGGACTGTATCTTCCAGAAGGCAGAAGGCAGAAGAAAACCCCAAACCACTTAAAGTCTGTGGATTAAAATTCGGAGGTGAACTTCTTCAGAGCTTTTGTGTACTTTAATGCTGTTGGGGTTGTAGCTGAAGTTTTTGGAGGATAAGCGCTCAGTGTACCAAGGGAGAAGGAAGATGGAATGCTTGGGGTATGCTTGGGCAAAGTAAGCTTGTGAAACATGAGCTTACCATTCTAAATGTTAAGAAATACAAAGAGAAGTAGGCAAATATGCTTTTCTTGCATCTCTTCAAAACAGGACAGAAAATTAAAGTACAGTTACTGACATTTTAAAGGTTTTGAGATTTTTTTACCTTTTGAAGGGAAGGACATTAAAATTTTTTACGTCCCTCATTCTTCAAGTTACCGCAAAGACCAAAACGGATCCAGAACTGAAGGAAATGTGAAAGCTTGATATCACAGAACAGATATGATGTACAATTTCCTGATCCGTCCTTCTCATGGAGATTTGTGCTATACTGTGCTGCTCAATTATGCCAACAGGATATTCTAATCCATATGTTTGTCAGAGCTATCTAAAGATCTCCAGTAATAATAATGTTTTCTTTATCACCTTTCAGCTTTCTTATGCGTTTAGAGGACAGTGCCCAGACACTGATCAGAGATAGTATTAAAATTGGACAAGGAAAACTAGGGGCACCTTGGAGCATCCATCATGGATGTCAAACTACACAGTCCTAAGGCAATTTATGGCTCTATATTTTAGCATTCTTATTTTATCAACAGATTTTGATAACAGTGCAACACATGAAGAGAAAATTTCAGATTTTGAAACTGAAGATGAGTCTACTTAGGGCTGAAGAGGTGTTCTGCCAATTGCAAAGTAGGTCCATATAAGCCTGCTGAAATTAAAGCATAGAATGGAGTACGGAATCTGATCCTTATTAAGCATAAAAAGTGGAAATTGTGTATTTCTAGCTTTGTATTCCTTTTGATTTTCCCCTGGAGTTTCCCTATCTCTTTAAAACCTCATTTTTCTTCCATCATTTTCTTTGCCTCTCAGCACCAGGATAATAACAGGATATCACAGGATAATCCTACTCCCAAGTATTCCCATCACTTCCATTTTTGTTGCCTAAAGTTTGACCATGATTCCCTGCATGTAATCACAAACTTGCAGCCTGAAAATTATCTTCATTCCAGACCTAGAGAGGCACAATACAGCTCAAATCAGACAAATCACACTCTGCTTCCCAACAAGGCCAGGGCCTTTCCTTCTCATTTCTGGGGCCTAATGTGTTGTTACTTTAAAAGTGAGGGCACCTTTCCTCTTCCCATCCTTCCCCTTTCCTCAGGTATTTGTCAAAATTATACAGGCTTGCTCTTCAAGAGCTGTACTTTAAATTTCTGGATATTATTATTTTGCTTCATTTTTCTTCAGTCATAACAATTCTTTAATTTTTTTAAAATTTGACACAAGTTTGTAAACAAGAAAATAGACCAGTCCTCCCTCTCACCTAAAAAAAACCCCAAAAAAACACCAACTGAGAAAAAAAGCAACACAGAAAAGCAATCAGACAATTAAGCAGAAGTTACTGGTGGAAAATAGTGGCTATGCAATATTTGAAGATGTCTTAAAGAAATCTTTTCCTAGCCAGAAGATGAAATTCTCTGTAAACAAAGTTCAATAAAAAAATGTGCTGAATTCATATGCATTTTGTTCCAGAGTTTAACAGGGATCCCATCAACACAGTTTTGTACTATAACTCCCAGTTAAATAAATTTCCACACCATCCCTAGACAGAAGTAATTTGTCTGATTAAGAACATCTTGTATGGTCTGAAAGAGAACCAATAATTTTCTAGCTTTAAGAGCCTAGATAATCAACTAATTATTCAGATTTCAAACAGTCAAAAATAAGTAGTCTGAACCACCCTCCCCCTCAAAAAAATCTGAATGGTAATTTTCCAAAGTGTCTGGTGATTATTAATAATAACAGATACATGGTAAGAAACAGCTGGATTCACTCTTAAAATTAAATCATTCTTATCCAAACAAAAGAGAATCCAAAATTGTGGGGACTAATACAAACCTGTACAATTCTGCCAGTGAAAAACGTTAGCCTGGATGATGACCAGTTAATTTACTGTCCACAAGAGCAATTCTATTTAGAACGCAAACAATGCCATTTGTATTGAACCTTTCTCCATCTGTGCTACATTTTTTCACACTAAGAAATGCTGTTTTGTCACCTCCTTTCAAAGTGATTTCTTTTTCCCTAAAATAGGTTTCAAAACCACCTTGTTGAAGCGGAACTGGCTGCCTTTAAACACTAGATGGCAGAACAAGGCTGGAGCTGAGAATCTGAAAAGGCTTATCTTCAAGCTCGTCTGTATTTCCAGAGGTATCAATTGAAACATTTCACCTGGTTCTTCCTGTGAAAGTTGTCTGTGGTTGCATAAAAATCATGTCCATGTACAATAACCTTTGTATACACACACTGTTGTCATTCCCTGAAAATGAAGAGCTAGAGGTTGGTCACTTGGGCAGCCTCCTGGCACTGCCCTGGTGTGCCCACTTGCCTGTGGCCAGGAGTGTTCACTGTCCCAGGACCTCTGCAGCATCAGGCAGCTGCAATGTCAGATCCTGAAGCCAAATCATGCTAAAATCCTTAGCTGCATGCCTAAGCTAAAAACGACCAAGAACTCAATGTAGAATTTAGTTTGAAGTACAGATCAGAGAAAGGGATTTACCTTTTCAGGCTTGTTAGGAAATCTAACAGTAGGGCACAGAGAAACAATACAAGGACATAAAACATTCAAACAAAGAAATTAACAGATGGATTTAAAAGATTTGCTCTACACTGTCTCTTCTAAAATTTGAAATTGCTCTTTATAAACAATATAAAAGGAATTAAGAGTTTAACAGAAATTAAATTTGAGTGGCCTTCCAATACCTGAAGGGGACTGACAAGAAAGATGGAGAGAGATTTTTTACAAGAGCATGTAGTGACAGGACATGGGGATTGGTTTCAAACTGAGAGTAAGTTTAGATGGGATATTAGGAGAAAACTCTTTGCTTTGAGGGTGGCAAAGCACTGCAACAAGTTGCCCAGAGAAGATGTGAATGTCTCATCCCTGGAAGTGTCCGAGACCAGGTTGGATGAGGCTTTGAACAATGGAATCAAATGGAATATGTCCCTGCCCAGAGCAGGGGAGTTATAACAAGATGATCTTTAAGGTCTCTGCCAGCACAAACTAGTCTAAGATTCTATGAAATTAAGAGATTAACACATAAACTAATTCACTTTCATGCTTAAAAGAATATGATAAACAAATGCACTGAAACAAATCAATAACAGCAAGGTGGAATTTAGCTGTATTGCCACTGAAAACTATTAAGAAATCATTTTGTTCACAATCAGACTCATAGGCTCCTGTATCCCACTGTGTCTATAACAAATCCCACAGCATCACTTCAGTGAAGCACCTCACATGTTGGGTAAGTGGGTAGAGGGGAAAAGGGACCTGTGTTGGCTATCTGAGAAGTTACATCCAGCTGAACCTGAGCAGCATCACCTGTGATTTTTTGCTAACAACACTACCAGTAGGTTGCAGATTGGACAGCAAATTTCACTGCGGCTACACTGCAACCCTACTTTTGATTCTTGCAGGAAGGAGTCAGCTGTAGCAGCCAAAGGCTTTGCAGACAAGCAACAATGCACCCACTACAGTCCAACATACGTTGGGCAGCTTCACCAAACAAGCAAAGTGTACACACGTTATCCCCTATTGTCAGCCTTCCCCATACCATATTATTTTTCTCCCCACCCCTAGAGTTATACTTTAGAAGGTTCAGTCTTCCATATTTTAGAAGAACTCTGCTCTGCAGCCCCTCACAAGGTCTCTGAATGTACACAAAAATGTCCTGAGCTTGCCTGTCTCACTCAGAGCTGCCTCTGGCACTGCCACAGAAGGAATGTGCATTGGGAATGGCTTGGGCAAGAGCCTAGCCACCATTTGTAATCAAATGTGTAATTCATGATGCATTATTTCAGGCTTGCAATATCACATGCATAACATTTCAGGCTTCATGCTGAATGACAGGCTGAGGATTGCTACTTTGGGAGGATGAAATTGTATAATCTCCTAAGAATCACTGTACAAGCATGTAAACTACAGATTAAAGAAAAGTAAGGAGAGGAAGAAGGAGGAGAGGGAGAGAGTGAGAGAGGAGAAAAACTCACTCTATGTATGCCACTCACTGGCTCTTTTGTTCCAGTTTTGCCTCATTCTTAAAATGATACATTTAAGTTGAGTTAAGCAGGAATTTCAGGCTAAATAGACTGAAGTGAGAATAAGTCTGGCTGGCCAACTCCCCTGTTCCATGGCACTGCAGGAGCAATATCCCACATTCCCAAGGGCCTGTTGTACCTATCATTCTTCCTTCCCCAGCTCCCCCTCTGCAAAACATCCAGAAATAGGAGCAAGCTCCAAAATTATGAGAAAAGAACACAGAAAAAATCAGATGCCGGTACCACAGATAATCCATTGCTGTTTTCCTTGTTCTCACAGATGCCTTGGCACTGCACAAAGGTATTTCAGCAAAAAGGATGCCATGGTAAGTTAACAGGAATTTCCTTTCATTTTTGTTCACACCTGAGCTATGCAAGCCTTTATGCCTAGAGCTTGATATTGCTCAGGTTAATGAGACACTGCAAGTTTCCCCTTCATATACTTTAAAAGCAGAACAAGAGGTGTTTTCCCATCTCTAGTCATAAATCTCAAAATGTCAAATTACAAATATATAATAGAGATTAATTTCTTACATTTTTTTTCCTCTGGGATTAATTAGCTGTTTATCAACTGAAATTAGTCAAGCTAGCATAGAAGTACTACAACGGAGGAGATCCAAAATCTTCAGAATCAAGTAGGTTTTGGAAGTCTCAATTTTTGTACCATTTTTCTGCCTTCCTCTGTCTCATCTCATGTACAAACATCCTTACATATATACTCAGAAATCCATCTCACTGCTCTCTTTCAACCCTTTCTTTACCATCCAAGATCACTGCACAGACCCTGCGGTGAAGGCAATTTCACAGCAGCTCACATTGCTCCCATCTGTTTCAGACCTTGGGCTCTTTTTCACCCCATGAGAACAAACCTATTCATTTTTCACCTCAGACTCCAACCTCTTTGAAGCAGTTGCCAGGTTTTTCACTGTATCATGATTACTTAGTTGGCATTAAAATAAAAAGAATACATATATTTATGTCTTTATTCCTTACATATATATATGTATATACACAAAGATACACACGCACATATATCACATATATATATACACACACATATAGACATTTGAATAAAACTAAACAAGGTTACTAGGTTTTCTTTCTGTTTGAGTGTGAGCATGATAGAGATGAACTGAAATATGACGCTGATCATGCATCATCAGTGTAAATTTCTGGGAGCACATTGATGACCCCAGTTTATATATATATATATATATATATGTATATATTCTAAGTTCAAGAGCCTTCACGCTGAGCACAACATCCTCTTTCATTGTCAGGAATATCAGCTTTCTAGCCTGTTGACTGGATTAAAAGCAGTAATACCACTGAAGAGTTTATTTAAGGATAGGAAAACTCTTCTCTAGATATAGCAGAAGAGTCACAGAGCAGCAAAAGTAGGTGGCAGCAGGTGTCAGATTTATATGCCCTGGAGGACTTCCTTCTCTAAAGCAAAAGAAGATATTGCACTGTCTGACACAAACCAGAGATGATGCTAAAAGTTTACATATCAAAAAACATTTAGACAAATTAATGGAAAACACTCACTCCCACTAAAGACTATTAAAGACACTACCTTGGGCTGGGAAATCTCTTGAAGTGTTCTGGGAAATGGACTTGTGCATAAACTGCACATCTATTTGCTCTTGGCAATTTTGGATTTCAGGTATCAAAAAGCTGGGACTTGTGATAGCCTTTCCTACTTTCTTGTTCAGTTTTACTGTGTTTTGATGAATGAAATGTTAACCTACATCAATTATTTCGATGATTACTATAGAATTTAGTTAAAGAAAAGCATTTTTACACTTGTTGATTTTAGAGAAAATACTTCATCAGTAAAGCTTGTGCATTCTGCTGTCCCTGGTTACTCAGACAGCAAAGCAAAATCACTAGCTTTTCTTGTTTTTCTTGGCTCTCCTGCAATTTTGTGTATTTTCATTCAGATTAGGGCAAATTCCTGAGTAAACAGAATTACTGCTGCAAGCATCACTCTAATCATGGGGAAAAGCATGACATCCTCACTAATAGTGAAAATAAACAGAAACTGCTTTTAGTTTTATTAAACTAAGTAAGATCTCTTGGACAGTAAAGTAATATTTAAGCTGATTAAGCACAGCAGAATCAGTCAGTGTATGAGTTAGTTCAGATTATTTTTATGTTGCCTTTCTGAACATGGAAATAACTTTAGTTGCTATTTACTATTGAAAGCTGATAGCTGTTTTCTGACTTAAAAGAAATAAATGAATCTTGCTAGTCATTTACAGGAACTTTGCTGCTTTATTTTGAAAAGAAACCTCTTGTCACCCGTAGTTAAAAAATTGCCTGCAGCCTTCAGTTTTGTAAAAAAAATTCAAGCCCACTTAAACTTCTAGAACAGTCCCTACAAATCAACAGAATAAAAATCAACCTTCCCTGGAAAACTTTGTACATTAGAGTCTGACAGGGGGATCCAAATGGTCATTTTTCTCATGTGCTGCTCTTGATAAACAACGGCTTAAACTCACAAGCAGAGATGGGCCTGGGGCAGGTATAAAACACCAAAGCAGAATGGGAGAGAAGCCAAATTTTTGCAGGCAGGGATGTGTTGCTCAAGTGGGAATGTGACCAGAGCAGCTCACACGGAATGCTGGCACACGTGGAGCACCAGAATATGGTTCCTTCTGCAACCCCTTTGAGGGAAAACGTTCCACAAATGCCCATGCACTCAGTAATTTTGAACCTTAGCAACAAAATGGGTGACATTAGATGCACCCTGGGTTGAATAAATTTTCATTATGAAATTCTAAAGGTTAGGTAACACTACTTCTGTGTATATTGCTGTCTAAACACAAAGGGATATGTTATAATTTTAATATGCGGAGGAGTCATTTACATAAACCTTGTAAACATCAGCACATAGAGGGAAAATCTTCATGTACTAAGAACAAATTCTATTTTTGCTTATTAGGCACACTATATTATCAGCTGTCTCACTACAATAAATAAGCATCACTGGCAAAGAAATGATTGTGAATGACATATAATCATAAATTCAGCCCTTATTGCAAATATAATAAGGGATCATAGCTACTCTGAGATAGTTCCAGTTCTATTTTTACCATCTAAATCGAGACATTACAATGGTAGGTAGGTTCGTGAGCCTTGGAGTCTTGGAAGATGACCAGCTAAAAGTGGAAACCAGTTTTGGAGAATTGGAACTCCTTTTAAAAACAAATAAACAAACAAACCCACCAAACATGAAAATGAGGACTCTGCTAACATTTTTCTCACTTTGATTCTGAGCAGTGTTGGAATTCCAGGTGAAAAAAAAAGTCACGCCAAGAGAGAAACAAAGTATGCTCCTTGCAAGGACACAAGGAAGAATTTTTACTGCTGAACTGAGTCCTGTTCCCAGATCTGGACATTGAGACCTCCAGTTCCTTGTGTTTTTTAAACAGATTGCATGAATCTTTCTGCTCTGAAGTGCAGCCCCACCACTCACGCAGTAGCATCTCAATACATCCAAAATTTCACTGAAAATTAGCTGCACTATTCAGGCACTGGTTGAACATAAATAATGGCCGTCAAAAGCAGAGAAAGATGGGAAAACAACACTGCTCTTTTGCCAGTGCTGAACTGTGGTGCTGGGTGGTACATTCCCAACAGTTTGCAAGAAATTGATGGCAGGAGTCAGAGCTGTCTGCAGATCTCCTGAGTCTCAGCCCAACATCTGTAGCACCACACGAACACCACTAATAAACTGAAGGTGCTTGCAGCTTTGTTCTCCTGGAGAGGTCAGGGCACAGCATCACTTGTTTCCCAATGAATGCTTCAAAAAGCAATCATCTCTCTCATTGACAGATATTTCCCTCTGTCAACTGTTTTTAACGGCTCTCCACATATTCTGGTTTACTTACATTTTCTCTACCTCCCTAGAAAACATATTTTTAGGAGTGTGTGGTGTTATCCAACAGAGATAAGTCACAGCAGAGATAAGGGAAAAGAATATTTTGCTTGCCCATCTCCAGGGGAGATTACAGCCACTAGCCTAGGTGATTTATTGTTTTGGATTGTAAACAGCATGCTGTAGCCTGCAGTAAAGACCCCTTGTAAAACAGCAAGGCATTCTGCTTTTATATTCTCTTACACACACTGCTGTCAGCTAGGACAAATTCACTGAAGTCAATCTTCATGGATATAAAACCACACAATAGAAAAGAGTAGAGCTCTAAATACTCTGGTATTGTACCAAAGAATAAAACATAAAACAAAACAAAAAACTACACAAGCATAATGATAAAAAAGTTTCACCAAATGAGAACTGGATATTCTTTCATTCCCCACTAGGAAGCAGTATAACCATGTTTCTAACAATCTGGAAATAATAAATATTCAAGTCAGACTTCTGGAATATTTAAAGAGAAAACCACAAGACAAAAAAAAAAGCCATTTCAGTCTGATGACTACATCAACTACTTATGACACTGGATGCCCCTGCAGGAAAGTAAAACTGAAGAAAATTCTGAACATGATGGAAAATCTTCATGGAAGATATTTTTCTGGTGATTAGATGAGATAAGCCTTTGCAATCTTTCTTGCATCCTTCCTGTACATGTTTATTAAGCAAAAAAAAACCCAGACAAAAGGCACAGAATGCTTGTTACTTTACTGTATTGCACCAGGCAAGCTGCTCAGTTACAACTTTTGAAACTTTCTGATGTCTTTGTAAAATGCTTTTATAAAGGTCTGAGTGGTGCAGTGTATTTATAAAAACATGGAAAAAAATGACAATATTATCCAAAAAAATCTATAGAACAAAGTTTACCTGATTGGATTTGGGCTAGATTAGTGTTTAGGGGATGGAAATGGTGATAACTCTTGCTACATACATCTTACTTTGTGATAATCAGTTTTGCATCTGTCCTTAGCAAGAAGAGTGGAAAGTACTTCATCTCTGTCTATAGGATCAATGAGTCCATAATCCTCCTAACCCTTAAGTCGTAAAGGTGTCCTAGTTATTTCAATAGTAAGTTATAATATTTTTAACTGAGATTTCATTAGCAAGAAAAATCTGAAGGCTTAGATTCTCTTCTAACTCAAATATCACAACAATATTACCTGTTGTGGTAATGGCACTTAACATTTACGCCCCCTCATTCATCACTACTTCACAAATATCAGCTAATGGGGCAGACTTGGAGGTGTTTATTTTCTTCACCTTCTAGACTAGAAACCTAATCCAGGGAAGTGATTCATTAGTCAAGAGCAATGTGTGCTGAAGCCCTCAATGGTACTTTCCCCAGCCTTTTTTTGCTACCTGAAACCACTCTGTTCCACTTCTTGGTATATATCGTGTTTCAGGACATTGCCAAAGTGAATACACTGCTCTAATTTCTAAGATATTTAGTACTTTCCAGGGTATTAAATGCAGTTATCTTAAATCTTTTTCTCAATATAAAGGGCTGTTTTTGAAATATTAGCAAATGAAAATGTTAGTTTGATAAATATAACGTTCACCATTTGCATATGTGTTACTGGTTTTATGCTGATACAAATAATGCTTATCTCCCTTACATCTTTCTTAGGCAGAAAGTTTCAAAAATAGAAGTTTTGTACAAAATGGTGGATTTTTTTTCAATCCTAATTTGTACTCTCTAGAACCTGTACTCCAAGTGATACTACAAACACTTCTCAGCTCTTCTGAATCTTTCACATTTCTTTCTTGCACATCAAGACATTTCCCTTGCTCTTTCTAATTTAATTCCGTCAGTTTTGAAGACTGCTGACCAAGCCCTTGGCAAAACACCCTGTTGGTATTTATTCTAGCCTTAATGTAAAACGTCATTGATATTCACACACACACAAAGGATCAGCATAGACATCGCCTAAGAGAGTTTACATGACCCTCTAGACAGAAAGGTCATCACTAGAAGGCAGATGGGGTTGGGCTGGGTAAACAGTGAAGGCTGTAGCAAAAATTGCTATAACTGCAGAGTGAAGACTTCATTCTGACTTACGGCTTCACAGTTCTCCCCATGCCTCTTGGTGAGCTTGCTCCGAGTCTTTTGGGGGCAGAAGGAGGGAAGAGTCCTTTCTACGTGAAGCCATTTTCAAATTTATGCTTAATAATAATAATAATAATAATAATAATAGTAATAATAATAATAGTACACACTCTCTAAAGCATTGCGTTTCTCTAAAGCAGAAATGCAATGATTTCTCCCCCCACCCCAAGGAACTCATATAGGTATATGAAACAGGATGAAAATATAGTACCATGCATCACAGCCAGCAGTATAAATGATACAGAAATGAAATATAGCCCAGCTGGCAGCATTCCAGCCTTCTTGGCTACTTATCAACTCTCTGATATGATGATATGCTGCATGAGATTTGCCTCCCTATCTCCTACACATAACCCTTATCTGACTGAAGCCTAAACAATGGTCTTCAGAGGAAATAGAACATGAATACAGCAGTTCGTATTTCAAGCTAAATTCCACAATTAAGTATAATTATGTGCCATATGTTTTCATCCTTTCAATTTTATGCTGTCTTAAAAATTAAGATGTAGGCCCATCAAAAAATGGGCTGTGCCACTGCCCTGATGTAGCATCTGTGGTAGACTGTTGCAATTCTAAAATGAAAATACAGTCAATGTAATTATTCCATGCCAAACTAGGACTCTAAAGTATCACCCATTTCAGGGTGCTTACCATATGTATGTGGAACAGTTTGGCAAGTTTTTCCATTTTTACTTTTTACTATATTCAGGTGCCATTTCAAATCTCTTAAATGTCAAAGTTCACAAAGGAACCAGCAACAGTGCTGTCTAAAGCCAGTACAATTTCCCCAGAGAACAAATGAAGGTACAACCTCTGCTTATATATTCACAATGAGCATTACTGACATAATTTCCTTCTTTCTTATTCACCCATTCAACAATGTGAATATGAGGGGGAGCTTTGCTGTGCAGTGACTGAGCACAGGAACAGGTTGTCCAGAGAGGCTGTGGAGTCTCCCTCTCTGGAGATTTTCAGGAACCATCTGGATGCAATCCTGTGCCTCATGCTCTGGGATGGCCCTGCTTGAGCAGAGGAGTGGGACCAGCTGATCCAGTGTGGTCCCTTCCAGCCTGACTCATTCTGGGATTTTGCCTCAAGGGTCAGATCCAAAACAATCTGATTTCATAAAAAAAAAAATAAAAATCAAAAGATATTATAGAGGTGCTTTTAATATAAGCCACTAAATTCAAATACTTTTGTTTAATTTCTTTATTTAGACTTGGTTTTGGGGTGATTTTCAAGGAGTTTGCTCAGTTAGAAAGAAACATGCATTCAATTAATCAGTTGTCAGATACATCAGGAAATTATAATGTCTTCTCCTTTAAAACAATGAATTGTTTAATACACTACAATGCTAGCCCACGGAAACCCTAAGATTTGGACAGCTGTTTCATTTATAGAAACCAAGTCCCCAAGACTGAAAATATTTTAAAAGAGGATAATTCCAGTAGAGCAGACAGGTAAGCAATTAACTTACTTGACAGTGTAGCAAAGAAAATGTCTTATTCTTATAAACATAATCTATTTCTATATAAAAAATATGTAACTATTCAGTTTTAATGGAACATGCAAAAATAACTAAGCCCTATACACGTACAATGTTGCCCTATTTCCAGTAGGGTAGCTATTAAAACATGTTCTTTTTTGACTTTTAAGAATTGTGAAAATAAATGGACTCACAATGGAAATGCTACAACAGCCAGAATTACACTACAACATCAGTTATGGCTTGACCTGGTCTAATGTATTTCCTCACAAAAAAACAAAAAACCAAAAAATTCTAATGATTTTTATCTGATACTTTAAATGGCACATTTAGGTCCAGCATTAAAATAAAAAATATGCAGAGAAATGCTTCATCATTAGGAAGGTATCTGCAGACTCTGCTAATTAAGCATTAGGAGCTCTCTGTGATTAGCAGTTTGTTTTTTTTCCACAAATAATTTTCCACAGAATTGACATGCAATTGACAATTACATTATTAGCTGCTGCATTCTAGTAACAATTAACACTCACTATGGTAGTTTTTGTATACCTACAATACGTTTGTAACATATTAAAAGATATTTCTACCAACGGAATAAGACTACGGAACAAATCAACAATGCTCCATTGTCTAAATGAGCAATGAAAGACAAAAAATGCAGCTTTAAAGACATTTGGAAATCTTTCTTCCACAGTGTATATAGGTGCTGGAGTGCTGAGTTTTGGCCATCAAACATTCACACTAGAAATAATATACTAAGAAAGTAACTAAGAAACCACAGGGACAAATTCTCTGTG
The DNA here is from genome assembly GCA_013397245.1 of Thryothorus ludovicianus. NCBI lineage: Eukaryota > Metazoa > Chordata > Aves > Passeriformes > Certhiidae > Thryothorus > Thryothorus ludovicianus. The sequence goes on along the minus strand of VZTB01015651.1, from coordinate 30,465 downwards.
GTGACCTTGGAGTCCTAACACAGTTAACACTCTTGCTACAGATCAGCACCAGTAAAATATAATTTCAAATTAAGACTGAAGAAATGTACCACAAATACATTTCTTCAAATGATACAAAAATAATTTTTCATTCCTACTTAAAACACAAAGTAGCAGCCAGAAGTCAGGTAAGAAAAGCTCTTGTTTTTGGAGTTTGAGCAACTAATACTCTTGGTCTATTGGAATATCCAGCTACTACCACAAATCCCACTAATTCTTAGCCTCTACTCCAATAACAAGCTTCTCAATCTGTTTTGAGTATTTTGTTATGGAACAGACCAATTCAAGATTATTAGTTATTATTATTATTATCATTATTATTATCATCACAGACTTTACTGAAGCATTACATGTCCATTAAGTTAATATGCTCCTGCTGAATTATACAGTTAGCCTAAAATGCTGCACTTATTTTATAAAGAAAATACATCTCTCTCTTCATCTTGCAAGAGATTCTAAAATGAAACAAAGCTCAAGAGTGAACCTTCCAAATGCATTCTAAAGGTTCTTTTTGTGGTCTTGCATAAGACTTTCCTTCAAAAAAGTAAGTCAAGATAACACATGTGTGGAGAAAAGGGGCAAGAGCAAATCAAAGAGGTAAAAGAAATGAGAAAAATATTTCGCAGTCACAAGAGAATGAATCAAGCAGAATGAGTCAAAGCAAATTTGGGGCTCAGCCAGGAGTCAACAGATTCCTGTAGCGTGCATTCAGCTGCATATCTAATATGATAAAAAGAAAAAGTAGGACCTTATGAAATCATATGATTTCATATAGTGCAAGTGATTAGCAGATTAGCAACAGGTCAACAGACCTGTTGACTCTCTCAGCATTTTCAGACACTACATGGCCTGCACACCTCGCAGCTGTCTTTAGAGAGATCTGTATCTCCCCTTATTCTTACTTAGTAGAGAGCCTGTGCTATCCTGAAACAAGAGCATGCCTGGTGGCCAGCAGCAGGGTTCAAGAAGCATTTCATGGCTCAGAGCCCAAACTGAGAGCTCACAGTCAGCCTAGTCTCTCACTGGTAATTCTAAAACTCCACTTAGTTGCATAAATCTTTAAATAGCTTAAACTCTCTTTCCGTTGATCACTGACAAGGTATTTAACAAGATTCGTCCAGGGAAACTCACTATCCATGATTTCTTTCGACTATAAAGAACAAAATAAATGATAATGTGGCAAACATAAGTTTATGATCAGCTGGAGCAAGTTTCTCTAACTACTTACAGACAGGTTATGTCAGCTTCTGTACCACCTTGTTTGTTTGCTTGTTCACAAATAAAGGCCTTAGAGCCTCCAGCTTCTGCTCTCCTTCATAATTTCTTTTTAGGGTGCTAAAAGCGATCTAAGCTGCAAGAGCAAAGATTGTGTTACAGTGAAATGGAAATTAAATTCTATGGTCTTGGCTATGAAGAGATGCACATAAGAATCAAAAAACAGAACAAGGTATGACAAGATGTGCACAGTGACAGTTTGCTCCTTTTACAGCGCTGTATGGATCAGCCAGGGAGGGATTTGCACAGAATATTGTGCTGGAGGTCCCTCTTGGTTTTTCCTCTCTCAGTTCTCACTGGCAATGGAACAAAACACATCAGGTAGCTTGGGCTCCATCTGGATCCAGTGCTCAGCGTTACTATGCCACAGTAAAAAACCACGGTGAGTCCACATCTTGGGTACTACATACAAATTACAGGTTGTGTATAGCACAAACAGAAATAATACAGGAAAGAGCAACAAAATTAATGGGAGATTGGCAGCAGAGTTTGCATGAAGAGGAATAAAGTAGCCTAGGATTTTTCATGTGGTTTTGATTCTGAGACTTGACCATTTATTTGATATTGTTGATTTGTTTTGAAATACTTTCGTACATATTTTCATTTTTATGCCTTTCAACCTGAATTTCCTAATAATCAACAAAATTAAACTCTTTTTCATAAATTCATTTCATTGCTTAAATTACAGCCCTCCTTGCCACAAAATGTTGGAAGCATCAAAACCAAAATGCGTGACTGCAATTCCCTGCAGTGGAAGACAGCTCTGAGAAGATGGACAGGGGCTTTATGTTCATGACACTCGTGATGGGATGTGGGAAGGCATTGCCCACTCCTGATGCAATGAAAGCTGAGCTGCCCTCAACACAGGAGGGTCTGGAGGGCAGCTTTTAGGCTACATCAGCTGGTGAGGAGCAGGTTGACAAAGGAGCCCAGCACAGACTACAGAAGCAAACAGCTAGCAGAACCCAGAAGAGAGCCAAGGGATGGTTTTGGGCCCATGTTCTCCTTCCCAGCTGCTGGGAACACCCAGGCATTTTACTGGGATTTACGTTGGCTGTGCATTTCAATTGTGAGGTCTACTTATATTTGATTACTAATACTACAGTAGCACTGTGCTAAATCAAAATCCCAACCACACCAGGCAATGTCAAATAAGTAAATACGATATTGAATAATAAATTCATCACGTGGGAATATTAAAAATAGAGCTGGTCTGAGAGAAGTGGACTCTTGACACTAATGCAGTCAAGTGTGGTCTGATCACTTAGTGGAAGTAAAAGCCTTTAAGGACTATTAAACACCATTATTCAGAACAATCATTCACCTGAGATTCCTGAATCTGCATGTGAGGGGAAATACCATTTTACAGTTCTTCTCTAAGGTGCTGATCATAAAAATCCCAAATTGGCCCTTAAGCCTAATCTGGTATATTGGTTTTTGCATGGGATAGTTCAGAGGGTAAAAAATATGTCTCTCTGTTGAATTAGTGTACTTGTTTATTGGGGTGCAGTGGGTCGACAGTGAAATCTGGTCATTTGCTCTCTATTTTCATCTTCTGTATCTAAGTCAGTTTTCATTATGATCCGACACAACAGTTACAGCTTTCATCTCATGACTATTCAATATTTTTTTATGTGTTGCAAAGTCCTCACAGTCTCAGTGGAGTCTAAACAAATGTCAGTTATGATCTTCTTAAAATGCTCATATATTAATGTGTTTGTAAGGATTCAACAGATCAAGAAGGGAGAGTTGCTCTTTTTTACACAGCCTTTTCTGCTGAGGATTGTCATGTAGTTGTTTCACAGGTTTTCCCTTGCACTGAAAGCTGAGGTTGACATATATGGTTTGGAGGCCTGTAGCCCCTTGGTTCAAACACAGACCTCTGTAAAATGTGGGTACAATATCTGTCACTCACCACTCCTGTGAATAAGAAAAAAACCACATATTTAACAGCCTCTTGTTCATGTCATGCTCCACTTTTTTAGCAGATTTAAATTTTTCCTATTTGATTTTTTTTAAAGTGTAAATTGTCCCTGAAGCTCTCCAAATTCTCAGTTTTTATTGCCAGAAAAGGGAGATATTTCTTCACACCCGTGTGTCAGTAAGTCATGCATAAAACTTCACTTAGCTGTTTACCACTTTCCATTGCTGCCATGATTTCCGTTTCTTCATTATCAACACATTTCTTACTTAAACATCACAGAAAGGCTTCCCTATGAATTCTCTCTGTAAAACAATAGCTCTTCTAATGTGTTTAAATGAATTTCATCTAGTCCTAAATGACAACATTAGGAATCTATTTTCTACTATCTTATAGCAGTCATCTAGATTGGCTTCACACTGGTGCACACACAGATACAACTTCAGCTAAAACAATTTCTGCTGAAAACATAGGCAAATGTCAAACACTCTCTGACATTAGAATAACTACACTTCTGATTAAAAATTGAATTTAAAATTATTAAAAAAGAAACTACTCAAAGATTAAACTAGACAGAAAATAAATTAAATTCTACCTTATTTTTTGACAGTTAATAAATCAACTTTAAACAAATTAGTGTTTGTGCTCAGAACAGGCCTGTTTGAAAAATAATCTTCTGAGCTCATGGGAAGTGATGGTTTAGTGAACAAACTTAATTTCCTTGTTTTCACAAAGAAGAAGAATGAAACAAAACACTTAGTCCATACATCTATGGACTCACACCTTCAAGCTAAATCCTGCCATAACCAACAAGCAGAACATTTGACAAATTCCATTTTCCAGTTTTTCTTCTTTTTTTTTTTTAATCTCTTGCCACTCTGTAATTCATCATGCTAAAATCTTTGATCCCTAGCATCGAGCAGACATGAATTTCCTAAATGACTGAAACTTATGGGTAAGTGTTTCCTTTTAGAGCTGTATGTAAATGCAATGTTAAATTTTATTTTTGTAATCTCTTTAATCAGAAACAAGGGAATTAGCCAGCTGTTTGGAACTCGTGTTAAGATCTAATTAAGCATCTGATTGGATTTCTACGCATATCAAACAGCAAAGGCTGGTATTTGCACACAAGACCGATTGCTTTCATTAAAATAAAAATCCCACCAAATGACAACAGAAAGGGTTTACTCCAATGGTTTGTCTCAGAGATATCCCTCCATGAGAAAGCACACATCAGAATGGCAGAAAAATTTGCTTTATGTGTCAATCATGCCGACAGGATCCCTTACTGAGTGACACCTAGCTTTCCCCTACATCTGTACTGCATGCTCCTGCAATACGCCAAGGAATTGCCTGTCTTGAAGGCTTCACACAGGAAAAAAAAATCCTACAAATTGTCAATTAATCCAGTGTAGAAAGAAGCTTTACTTCCACCTGTGCATGTTTCATTTTTATTTATTTGATAGGGAATACTTTTTATTTTTTAATTGCTAGTGAAATACTTATTTAAAAGTATTACTGCTGAGGTTTACGTATTTATTCCACATATTGCCAGGAGTATTATGTCTGGGGTAAAGCTAAAATCATGTTTTTCCCTTTTCGTGGGATGATATCCAGAGATGATTAGTAAGAAAGATAAAAATGTACCCTGTTTTTTTAATGCTAACAGATAAGTACAATAGTGAGCTAAATTTCAAAGACAGTCTTAGGGTGTAAGATGAAGCCTGGTAAACAAAATATTGGAGAAAAATGCTTCTTTAAGCAGTTTCACCTCAAGAAAAGCAGGAGCATCTCCTTGACTATTGCAATCAACTCTGATTTGGGGCTTAGCACCCATATTCCCTACGTGCTAGCTAGGAGCAAATCAGAGACAGGAAGGAGTGCCATTAAAGTGGGGTAGTTAATCTCCTTTTGTCTCCTCAGTTTACAAGAGTGGATTAGGGTTAAAGCACTGAGATCAGTTTGAAAATTCAAAGGATTGTGCAAAGTTTTCCAAAGAGCAGTCAAAGTGGTTCTCACTAGAAAAAAACTGTCTAATTTATAAAAGAAAATTCTATCTGGTCTAGTTATTATAAATAAGATATTTATTCCTAGAAAGAATTATACTCATATTATTACATATTATCATAATATTGATGAGCTTGAACTTTAAATTTTTGAGTAACCATGATGACTGAATTGATTTTTTTGTGACAAAATCAGTCCCAAACCAGTTCTGATTTTTACTTATCGATTATGATTTCATAAACTAATCTTAATTTAGAATTCTTTTCTGTCCTTTTTCTGTCTTCTGTAGAACAATTGTTAGATAAATTCTCTTACACAAAATAACCTACACGCAAAATTATATTTACTCTTTTATAGCTACTCTCTCATGCTGGATAGAGAACATAGCTCTGCAAGTAAAATACACTGTGGCAGATAAGATTTGCTTTCCTCAAGCTTTCCTTTTTAAATATGATCCTAAAACAACAATTACCATCATAGGATAGGCTTAGTCAATTTAGAGAAGAAACTCTTCAAAAAGTAACTGCTTTTTCACATTGTAACTTTGACTAAAGCACTTGTTAAGGTTTGATCTGTGTGAAGAGAGTTTACAAACCCACTTTTACACATAAAGCTGTCCATGCCTTTAATATGATAAAACTCGATCGAAAAATGAGGGAGCCAGCTATCTTGCATGTGCTCATTGCCTTTTTCCTGAGATTTGAACAGGGTTCTGTTCAGCCTAGATACCTGTAATCTTTGCTCTGAGACTGATTCCACCACTCAGCACTCATGAAACGCTAACACCTGGATCTCTTGTGATGGAACAAGGTCCAGACAAGATCAATCTTAGTGAGCAGCAAGACAAAAATTGACCCACTGCTATTAAGCTAGGAATTTAGCTGAAACTGCCCAGCATTTCATTGAAGCTTTAAACCCTCAGGTTCTAGGGTCACATGATTCTGTCAAGCACTCAATTTATTTATCAATTTGTCGAAGGAGACTGAAGAAAAGTTTGAAGCTCAAATAGAAATAATTTAAATAGTTGAAAAGGAAAGTAAATGTAATTTTTGCTCAGTCTACATCATGTTTTTTTAAAGCTTTGGGTAGGCAATGTTGGATGTGAGTGATATTTTCAGTTTTAACTAGTTAACTTAATTTATCTTAATAATAAATTTTATTATGGTTTCCAAGTGAAGAGGACCCCAAATATCAACTGTGATGCAACTGAATAGACAAGGAACGCACTCATAGCCCACAGTAACGTTTCTATAAATCAGTTATGAAGCAGCATTGACTGCAGGAAACAACCTTGTAGAGAGAAATTAGAAAAGAACATTCATCTGGGAACTCTGATATTTTCATAATCTATGGTTGGACTCAATGACCTTAAAGATCTTTTACAACCTAAATGATTCTATATTTTTAATTATTACTGAACAGAAGGTCTACACACATTTCTTGAATTCTCAGTTCAGAGATAATTTCCTTTTCCTAGTTGTTATCAATATTTGCCCATAAATAGTTTTCCCAAGCCATAACAAAACACAAGAGGCGTTATCTTTCTCAGAATACCTTAAAACTTAGATTAAACATTTTTCCACAGATGAGTATAATATTTGCCAGTATATCTGAAATCAATTTCTCTTTCCATGGTCTGCTGGCTGGAGACTAAACTGTCTTAATACTCACAGGTATTAAGAGTAGAGCTTTTAATTCAATTTAATTTTAAATTATTTTAGTTCTAAGTGCAAGAGACCACATGTCCCTGTGCAATGGCATCATAGGCATTTCAGTCACACTTCACCTTGGAGGCTCAAGTACTTGTTGCCTTGGCAACATCATGCTTAATGTGTTTCATTTTGCCTCTCTTCTTCTTTTGTATGAACTTAAAAATGGAGGAGAAAGTAATATATCCCACCTTTTACTAACCAAAATCCTATTAAAGTAAATGCTAATAATAATAATACCACCATAGGAGTGATCCATTCATAGGCAAACCGTGGAAACAATATTTGTCATAGAAAAAAGACAACCTGTTCTCTCATGGACTGTATCAGTATTCAGGTTTTTAGCTTATTGTCAGCACCAGATTCTATTTCCTTCAGATGATAAGAATGAAAAATATCTTTTTTCCCCTTTGTTGTAGACGTGCTAATAATTTTACAATGTTTTTATAACTCCTTACACAAATGAATACTGTATATTTATAAATATTAAAATAATTTCTCAATATTTCAGGTTTTACAGATTATGTGAGTACTTTCAGTGACATCACTGACAACCTTCAGAACCCTGCAGCATTTTGCTTCTCTGACAACACCTTTTAGCAATAGATAGGCCAAAGGCACTGTATATCTGCAAAAAGATGTGCATACCGTTCTCCATTGCTCACACTGAATTTCACACACCTATCTAACACTTCTACAGCTGCAACAGCACACAAGGAGGTCAGAGCTCTTAATTCTTCAGCAGGTACAAAAATTAGCTCCAAGTGGAAGACACAAAGCAGGCACTTCTGAACGAACCCTCTTGGCTTCTCAGCTCCTCATTTACAAATCAGGATAATGCCTCTCTTGCACCTTGTTGGAGTCATCTGAATATAAGTTCAGTGGTGTTTCTAAATCACCAGATACTTTTGAAATGATCAAACTGGGAGAGATCATTACAGAATCAATTGCTGTCTTCAAAGCTAAGCAGTGAATTCAGCCTATATCCATAAAACCATAAATATTGCACACTACCAGTAGTTTTAATCGCCCTTCAAAATTGCCACATTTCTGTCCTTTAGAAGAGTTAATGGTTTATATGAGCATTTCAGAAAGAGTGGTTGATGACATGGTCTGGCACACAGATTTTATGAGTGTGCAGTTGGGATTGTCACTCATGGGTAGCTATGTCAAAAATTAATTGTATAGATGAGCCTGAACAAATGCAAACAAAGTGTTTCTGTTGCACTGTTATGTGTTTTCCGTGTAAAGAACAGAACACAATTTGAATGAGCAATTTGACAAGGACCTAAGAGGTTTCACTGGGTTTTAATTTTAACTGTTACACTCATCTCACTATATGCAATATAATTTAGTTTACTTGTTACAGTGTTTACTTGAGTCTACTTGACTTGGCCTGGATGGAAGAAAAGGATCTAAATGAAAAGGTTTTCACTGTTTTAAAATACAGAAGATAAAATGCAATGATCTTATTTTCAAATATAATTAATGTTTTATTTGGAGACACTTCCAGGCTGCAGTATTTCCCAGTTACCACTACTGTGAATGCTGTGTATGCTCTATTGGAAACTGAGATCCTGTTTTAACATTCAAGATATCATCCAATTCACATAGTCTTTATTTTAAATAATGATCAATTACTCATTTTCTCCTAAAGCCCCATATTTTTCTCTATTTCCTTTTCTTTGGTTTTATCTTACATTTACAGAAGCCATATTAATTTCAATACAAACTTAATAGAGCCATGGTGGCATTTAAAGTTCTTGTCTGTTCTCTTTTGGGAACAACACCTCTATTGTTCTTTGAAAAAGTTTTTTTAGGCTTTTTTCCAAAATTAACACTCTGCTTGCCACCATGTTCTCTGTCCCTATCACATAGCTGGGGGCACACCTCTGTACAAAGAAAAAAACACTTCTAGCATCAAGCAAGCAAAAAGATTAAGTTTTTTGAAAAGGAATGTTACGTTTTAGCTCTGCAAGGTTATATATATATATTTAATCAACTGTATCAAATCTAAGTTCATATGATAATAACTGTATACCCAGCAATTAATAATGCAGTGCTGATCTTTAACAGTGAATCAGATCAATCATTTGCATCCTCACTCTAAACCAGTAGGAACTGACACAAAAAGATGTTGTAAGGTTTTATACACTATATACAATTTGCTGGTGGTTTCTGCCTATGTAGCCAACAAAAACAGCTTTCTTCCCTAAGCAAGTTGGACGTGGAGTGTCATTAATGTTGACTTATGGACACAGACAGTTAAATATCCATATAATTTGGGTTTGACCATATTTTAAATGTATAAAATACAACAAAGATAGAAGATACAGAACAGCACATTTTCCAGAAAGCATCCCACTGAAACATTTAATCTCTGCTTTTAAAGGCATGATACAAATGTCATAAAAAAGTTGCTCATCCATTTAGGCTGTCACTAACTTGATTAATGATGAAGATGAGGTGAACAGTTCAGCAGAGTTAAGCCTGCATCTAATACATACCAAGGCACAAGCATTTGCTGAACAAAAACGATCTTGTTTTTATTAGTTAGGTTCAGATTTGATGGGATGAACCGTTCACCCAGACATAGCCATAACTCAAGAGAACTATAAGCAACAATAAAGTGTCTCTCCTACTTTGGCATTTTATATCTTAATGTACAGACATAACCTGGGTCAAATCTTACCCTTTATAATTAAAATGTTTAAAAATGTATTATACAAGATATTATTAAATTAATATACTCTCATCAGAATAGAAGTACTTGTCTACCATAATGCTACAGAGTTTTCCTATTTAATTGTCTTAGGAAAAAGAAGTAATTCAAATAAGGAGTTTTCTTTAAGGTAAGTAATGAAACGGGGACTATTCATAGCCACAAGAAGCCTATGAACAATCTGTATTTTAAATTTCACAATACCCTTAGGTTTCTCTGCCACTGGGAGCACTGGGCCAACAAGTTTGCCTCCTCACATAATTTCGGGTGTGAAGAAATGTGGAAGGAAGGAATCTTTTCCTCATTTCTCTCTCTCTGACTGAAGCACATGAAATATGCAGAATCCAACAAATGAATGTTTAAAGGGCATTGAAAGGACAATTTAGAAGCATATTTGCAGTTCCTAAAAAGATGTTTTTAATCACTCTTTATTAAGTACAGTTATCACATTAATCTGTAGTAGTATGAACCAGCAAGGATATGGACCACAGCCAAGCACACTGGCAGAGGAATTAAAGGGCCAGTGAAAATTTGGAAGGAACATGTTACACAGACAACAGCTGAACTACATTATATGATCAAAACTAGAAGAAGTAAAGTCTGACAATTGAATTGTTTAAATACTCTAAAACTCTGGAAATTTCCAACTTAAAAAGTATAAAATAAAGAAAATATAGTTCAAGGTATGATATCACAAACTTGTTAATAAATTTTCAGTTGTTAGTAATTTTATGTGTACCATAAATTTAATGTTATTAATAATTTGTAATAATTAATAATGAAAACCATTAATAATTTATTAGCTTATAAAGATCAGTGTCTACTATGATCTATTTGAAGTAGCAGTAATTGTTAGGATGCTCTTGTCTCCAAAGACTGGTAAACTGTATTCATTTCCTTATGTAATTACAATTACTTGTTTAAGGGCAAGTATCTTAGGTTTGAACTAGAATCATTGTGATAGATATTATATAAGCACACTGATTATCACCTCTGATGTGATCCTTGCCTGAAAACTTTGACATTCCAATTGAAAAGAACAATAGAAAGATTATAAAACAAACAAGGAAAAAAATGAAGGCAGAGTGCAACAACAATTTTTTTGGTTTGAAAAACAACCATGTGCATATATAATATATTTTCTACCATTTAATGTATTCCATTTTCAAATACAAGCTTCTATTTGATCTGCTCTTCCCTGGTTTCTCAGTAATATCACTGCTGAAATAGATTCTGATGCAAACTAATGTTGTCGGTAAAAAGGGAACAGCCTCTATGAGTAATTTGGAAACTTTCTGAACTTCAGGTTTCAGTCTTCACTGTAGTTACAATGTGAAACACTGCCAAAAGCCACTCTCTGGTCATTACAGTTAAGCCTCATACAAATAAAAATGTGCTTAACTTTTGAGAATCAGATCGGTCTATTAACCAGGACACACGTACAGATGAGTATCCTGTGGTACTTAAGGACATTAAATAAATTCCAATAATCAAGTTCAATTAACATGCAGAAATTATGCATGAATATCTGAATGTACTTTAAACATGATTAATGAAGTCTGGATGATAATTACATTAGGAAACCAGTAGCATTAAACAAAGATAATTCTGCGTAAAAGAATAAAATTCATCAAAAATTTTAACAAATGGGTGAAAGATTAAAGACAAAACTCCAACTCAATTAGAATCCATGGCCCCAGTCCAGCAAACCACTTAAAGCTTAAGTTTAGTTTTATCAAAGCTAACAGACCTCATCAGTCTAGAGATAAGCATCTGCCTTGGGTGCTTTCTGAACTGGGGCCTGTGGACTCTGTGCAACTGTACCAAAACACAACATATTTGCCTGGCAATAGTTACATACTTGACTAATAATTAAAATGCTATCCTTGTTCAAAAAAAGTGTGCTCTAAAAAGTTTTAGTGAAATGCAGATTATTATGTTTCAGCCCTGTTACATGCAGCATGATCTGGAGAATATTCCAGGGGGCTAAGAGGTCTCTGATCTCTAATTGCAGAAAGAGACAAATTTTACTTTTTTTTTCTTATAGTTTATGCCTCTTAGAAGCACATTTAACTATTGAAAAAATCCATGATGGTTGAATGAAATTTAAGTATAGCCATTCTGCCAGCATTTAGCATTTGCTTCAGCTTTTTAGGATAAAAGAAATCTCCTAAACAAAAAGCAAAGTCTTTTGGGATAGTGGTAAGACCACTATCATTGGCTCTGGATATCAGCAGAGAGCTCTGCTGAAAATTGGAGTGCAAATCTTATTAGTAATTATGTTTTACATTGAAGATAGAGCTTAGGGAACAAATACTGCCCTTGGGAGTAGGCCTATCTCCATGTGAAATTTGATGATCTCTTCACCATTGAATCACCAGCTCCTGACAAGTTTTTAGACTCAGCTTCAATAAGAAGAAAAAACAAACAGAATAAAGTAGTTTAAAAATAAACTCAATTAATTATATGTTGATTAACTGTAAGAACAGGTACATAATACAAAGTGAACCTGTAAACAAATGTTTTATCACAGTCAACTCAATACAGAACAAAGTGCAATCAAAAAACCCAAAGATCAGGCTGTGGTTTTGCCCTGGAATGTTGAAGACAAAGAAGAAAAACAAAACCAGGGATTGTTTTCTATATAAAAGCTATCTCTATCAGAGAATGAGGGAAGGAAGGACTAGCTGAACAAAAGCAGGCATATCTTCTTAAAACTGCTTTTTGAGGTCATAAAAATTGATAAAATATGAGTAATTGTGGCTACGTTAAAATATATTTTCATGGATTTTAACACTACTTGACAATATAATATAATTTTACATTGAAATTTCACAAGAATTATTTTTTTCTCTTTTGGCAGTTGTAAAAGCAAACAAATAAAGGTTGACCAAGACCACCCAGGGGCTTGGTGTCTAACAATTTGATTCTCTAAGGAGAAAGCTGATGTTGCTGATGAAGTATTGTTGAGTCAAAGAGTGGTGTTGTCTTTTCCTATAAAAATCCAATATCAAGTATAGAAAATTCTGAAAAAATGTTTCAGTTTCTTCTCTTGTTGAACAGCTTCAACACATGAGATCTTATCTCGGGGAGAGATTAACGTTTGAAGTACTAATGATGGTAGGACTAATGATAGACTGGACACATTTTCAATTCAATCCTTTTTAAAAGGAGCAGGGCTAAAGCATAACCTTTTGGAAGATGTCCTAACCAGCAGATTAGACAAAAAGTGTCTTCTAAAACACAAACATCGTCACAAGAACACCAGAGCACAGACATTTGTGATGAGTTGACCCTGGCCGGACATCAGGTGCCCACCAAAGTGGTTCTATCACTGCCCTTCTCTCTGGGCAGGGGAGGGGAAATAAACCAAAGATTCATGGGTAAGGTAAGGACAAGGAGAGACCACTCACCAGTTACCATCATGGACAAAACAGATATGACCCAAGGAACTTAACTGAATTGATTCAAAATCAAATTAGATTATGATAATAAGGAATAAAATATTCTTAAAACACCTTCCTCCTATTTCTCTTTTCTTCCTGGTCTTAACTTTTTTTATTCCTAGTCTCTCCCTCCTCCTCCCCAGTGTTGCAGGGGGATGGTGTTCAGCACACATTACCCCTGTCACTGCTTTCTCTGCAGGATAGGACACTTCACAGTTTGCCTCTGCACAGGGCAGGTCCTTCCAACAGGACACAGTCCTGGTCCAGCACGGCCCTTCCTTGGGGTGCAGTCCTTCAGGAACAGACTGCTCCAGCACTGGTTCCCCATGAGGTCACAAGTTCTGCCAGCAAATTTGCTCCAGCAAATCCCTTCTCTATGGGTCCATAGTCCTACCCAAGAGCCAGCTCCAGTGCAGGCCTCCCTTGGGGTCAGAGCCTCCTTTGGGCATCCTCCTGCTCCTCTGTGGATTTCCACTGGTTTCAGGATCACAGCTGCCTCACAACAGTCTTCATGGGATGCAGGGAAATCTCAGCTCCTGGACCACTTTCTCTCCCTCTTTTTTCACTGACCTTCAGGCTGCTCCTGTCCCATATCCTCAGTTCCCTGTCCAGTTGCAGTTCATATTGCACAGTTCTGTCCTGCCCTTCTTAAATACATTATTCCAGAGGCACCAGACTGTCCCTGATGGGTTTGGCCCTGGCCACTGGCAGGTCCATCTTGGAGTCTCCTGTCATTGGCTCCATCAGACACAAGGGAAACTTCTGGAAGCTTCTTACAGAAGCCAACCCTGGAGCCCACCCACCACCAAAATCTCACCATGCAAACTCAAGCCAACATTTTATCTTTGTTGCATAAAAGGATTCATTTCAGGATGTAATGGAGACTTCTGCTTTGCATAGTATCACATATAGGTTTTACATAGCCATAATTTGAAAATATATAGAAGCATTTCAGTTAATGGAAAGTTTTGGAACAATAAAATGTTTGCAAAGAAAATACACAAAATGTTACCATCCATATAAAAGAGGACTGTGCACGTTACTTAGGCTAATTCATTGGACATAGCTGAAATAGTCAGCTATTAAATCTTTTTTAAAAAGAACATTCATCCTATTAAAATTATTTCACTTTTCAGCTAAATTTTTGATAATTTACAATTTATGTCCATTTTAATTTTAGTAACTTGCAAGAAACTTCATGGGTAGGACCCAGGCAATGTGTTCAGTGGAACTTGGATGTAACAGTTCTCTCTTTTTAATTGGTGACAAGAAAGAAAATAAAACTTCCGCAATACAATTCCAGGGGATGTATATAATCTGAAACAGCCAATCTTGCCCCACAAAAACCCCACTTCATAATATGCAATTCTATTTGAGATTCTTGGCAGTGAAAGCACTGTTTGTCTACACTGACAATGTTAATTACTTTAGAAAGCATCTGGGTTAAGGTGTCACTCCAACTAATGCATAATTCTTTCAACTCTAAAAGAATATTCTCTCTAAAGAAATGACAAGAAATAAATAGGTGAAATCATTATGAAATCAAATATATATATCTATTAATCTTTAGGTATTCTAACAATTCTATAATTTAATGCATCAGATATACTATGTTGAAGTATTTTCCCTTTTTAAGAACCAGAATGTTTTCTGTGTTTCAACAAGTTCTTACTCATAGAGCATTTAGAAAGACTGCAATATTTTTTCCAGCAATAACTTTTTTTAAAATAGAACAAGCATAACTTTCAAACAAAATCCACCTGTCACTTTGTCCCAGGTTCCTCCAGCTGGATTTTAAACTTTTTAGCTTATTTAGTTATAATCGAGAAAAAATATGATGTCAAATAAACACATGGAAGCAGGGTTTTTTAAGGGTTTCATTCCTTCCTGTTGCAAGTCAGACTGCTAGTTCAGCAGGTGTGAAATTCCAGTTTAAGTGCAAACTACTCTAATTTCACAGTTGAATCACAGAGTGGCCACAGAGTCCCCATTGAGCAAATTCCACATTTGCATGTATTCAAGGTCATTACTGAAGGTGATTGAAATGAGACTCGACATCTCCATTTATTTATTGTCAGAGAATGGGTCTGAAATTTGCACTGGCTCTAATCATTCTGATTCCACGTCTAAGTCAAGGTTATTGCAGTCTCATCTTGCCTTGTCAAAGAAGAATTTCCACTTCTAAAATACTAGCTTTCAATAAGTCCCATCTTTGATCAGATTTCAAGCTTGCACAACCTGCTTGTACATTCCTCCAATTCATATTATTACCTCTCATTAGATTAAACCAGCATCTTTTTCTTTCCTTTATTCCTGAACACTTCATTCAATGAGATACCTCAGCATCTTAAATAACACAGAATACACTTTAAAATAGATGTACACTTGTGTTTAACAAGACAATCCCTTCTCTGCATAAATATATTTACACATATTGGCATATGGTAAATATAATATATATTAATAAAAATACAAACATGCATCTCATTTAATGAGAGAATTTAGACTTTACACCCAGATAGAAGAGAAACAATATGTGATGACTAACAGAAATTTGAATCATGGTTGCAGTAGAAATTTTATAATGAGAGTGAAAATCATCCAAATAATGAAGAGTACTGAAAATCTTACTAATTACTTAAAACAAAAAATAATCATGTCCAGTAACTGTTTTTGAAAGTGAACTTCTGAACTTCTGAAATATATGTTATTGAAAAACACCCAGCATATTTAGTCTCAGTTTGATTAGTCTTAAAATAAGAAAATTTCAAAGGTCTATGAGTAGTTCACATGAATGGGACTGTTTTAGCTCCATTACCTAGATGGAAAAATTTATGCTCAGAAAAATCAAAATACTTGTACAAAATGACATATTAACCCATAAGTGCTGAAAAGCCACCACAGACTGTACAGTTCTTTATTCTAAAAATTATATTATAACCATGCACTATTCCTTTCAGAGCTTGGTCAAATCCAAGGAATTATTAATTTCTTTTTTTCTCTAGCATCCTGAAGCAGGTCCTGAAGTCTACAGGTTTGCTTGCTTGCTTTAATAGAATATTTTTCAGGCTTTGAATTGGAGCTTGGAACATGTTTAATTTAGTCTATGATTGATCATATGTAGTTATTATAAAATGAATTTATTATGTCAGACTAATTCATGAAGTCAAACAACCTTAATTTGAAAGGTCCAGCTATATTTTCTTGGATTAACTTCCATGGCTAAATAATCTCAAAACAGACTGGAGAGGCAACTGCTATCAATTGATTTCCTTTCACTTGTTAAAATGCTTTCTGTTGAGCTGAAAGATAAGCAGTGAATTGATAAGTGTGAAATCAATTCCTTTTTACTCTTTGCAGGCCAAAGATAAATACTTGTAATAGGCTTGGAAGTTACAGCATATGGCTAACTTTTGATCCTTGTACTCCCTGTACTGCACTGTATGTCAGAGTTATCAATCAGAGTTTGTCTGATTCACAGATCCAGTTCTCTTCCCTAAAAAAATTAAGTTAAAATGTCACAATAAGGAGCCACCAATAAATAGTTAGTTTGGTCACTACATTCATATAAACTGGTCTTCCACTGGGAATTTTGTTGAGCTTTATACAATGTATTCTTCGTGTTGCATATTTAAGTTCTTTTCTAGGTATGCAGAAACAGATAATGACTTTAGCATCAGGCTTTTTCAGTTACTTCTATGTTTATTCTCATATATACCTATCATTGCTATCTAGCTTTACAGAATAACAGAAAATATCAGAGAAATATTAAATTAATTTAATTTAGCTGCACAAGCAGGCTACCTAAAGGCCAAGGAAAGAACACTGAGAGTTTTACCCAGGAACTGAGACTTCCTCTGGCAGATATTTTCTATCCATCAAGGGTGTGCTCAGTACTAGCTCCCAGTAACAGGGAAAACATTCCTTCTATACAATACAGTTTAAAAACTTGTTTTTCAAAAAAATATTTTTGTTGCTGTTTAATTAATAATTACACTCTTGAAAAATTTAAAATAATGACTTAATAAAATAAATTCAGATATAGATCTTTCCTGGTTTCAAAGGAAAGTTCAAATTTCTTAGTCTTGTTTCAACCGTTCTAAGAAGACCTATTTCTCCTGAGTGTAGAGCTGTTGAAACAAATCTTATGCAGAAAGGAAATTCTGGCTACAAAAGGGCAGAGGAACACTCCAGCTATCCTCTGGTCCCTTTCCAGCCTCCCTTATCTAATATCACTTCAACACTTTACTCTGAGAGATTCCACAGCTAAAATCAATGCTGATCTCTAAAAGGTGCTATCTGGTTTCTTGATGAACTTCAGCTATTTCTGAGATTCAGATTTCTTTGAAGAAACAGATAACCATGGGAGTGTTTATAAAGTCTTTCAAGGACTAGCGATTCTTGTGTGCCTATGACAGTGAATTAAACACTCCACTGAGGTCCTTCCACATGGTGCAAACCCTATCTGTGCTACCAAACTTTCAGTCTCCAAGAGATGGAGAACTCCAGGGCGTGTTCTCTGGACAACATTAATGTCCAGTCATGACTTTTTCAGGATATCTCATTTGTAAAATCCTAAAGTAAGCTTGGACTTTCAGAAATTCAGCACATTCTCTCATTGATATGTAATGTACTAAATGGTTCTTCAAGCTAGAATTCTCTTATTAACTCTGAATATTATTTTTGAAACTATTATGCAGTTAGTAATATATGTGAATAAGCTAAGTGTAGTAGGGAGTGTCTTTAATTTTACATTAAGTAAATATTACAAAAAATCTAAACACTCAACAGGTTGCAGTAACTTAAGAAGACTTTGGTTGACAACTGTTAGGTGATTATTAGACTATATTAATATCCGACAGAAGTACAACTCAGTAATATGATATTTTGTCTTTTTCTAAGATGCAAAACCTAAGGAAAAAAAAATAAAATACAAGCCACACAAAGTCTTAACATGTGGCCATGTTTTAAAATTGCCTTTCATGAAAAACCAGTAGAGAACCTGCTTTTAAATGATGTTAGTCATTCTGAATGACATTATATCCCTTTTTAAAAAGACATAAAATTGTGGGTCACAAACACTACTCTTCTTTCTAAAATACATTGCAGATAATGATAAACTAATTCTTGAAATCCTGACAACTTATTATCTGGGTCTAAAATTGATTTGTGTTCCTTACCCATTGATTTTATGACAGAGGTGAGAAATGTATCTGGGATGCATTGATATTTAATGATTTGAAGGAAGATATATCTTTTGAATGCAAACCTCAAGTTTTACATTGTCTACCTCATTGTTTGAAGGGGTTTCTGCTACTTTGCTTTAGAAAAAGGAATATTTTCAACTTGAGTACTAGGTTGTGTTTTTGAAAAGTAGAAATGCAATATACAGAAATGGTATCAGCAAGCCAAGAGCAAATGGTACCTTTACAACTGGATTTAAAGAAATCTGCATAGTTTATAGATTCATTTTTCTCATTTTGACATATAAAGCCAGTATCAACTTATTTATCTTTCCTCTTTTGTTGTGGAGAAAATGCTACCAAGGCTTCCCCCAAGAATCCACTTCAGGGTAATGTAGAGCAGCCATAGCCCAGGATAAGGACTGTGCCTAAAGTACCTTCCTCCTGCTTTAAAAATTTATCTTCACAACACACTTATCAGGAAGTATTGTACAGTTCTACCTTTCTAATATGAAAGTCAGTCAAAGGTCCAATAAAAAAAAAAAATTTAGGGACATATACAAAGTAGAACTGAGGTGACTGAAATTTGTTTTTCCTTTCTTCCAAGATGGGAAGAAATGAAGCTGTTTATGTAATTGGTTTTGGAGTTCCTCAGGAGTCTGGAACCACACTTCTAAAAAAGCCTGGAGCAGCCTCTAATCGAGAAGCCCATGAAGATCAGTTAAACACACTGAGACTACTCAGCCAGGATCAAGTCACCATGGATTTGTTTCATGCCAGAATATTTCCTATTCAGAGACCAGTACTCCTCCAACCTGTATGAGAGCCTTCCCTGCAAGCTCTTAAGCCTGGCTTAAGAATCTCACCAGGGCAGGAGTTGTCTGTAGAGCCACCATCAACTATGATTTCAGCCCACACAGAGAGGATCCAATGTACAAATATCTTTCAAGAGAAGGGTAATATTAAAAGATGCACATTATTATCTTCAATGTAAGAATTAAAGAGCTATGAGAGACCATTTGCTGCACAGAATTGTGTAAAGGGCTCTTCCTGAGCAGCCGCAGTTATGTGACTCATGCTGCTTCTGGGCTGCTATGGACCTCAGTAGGAATGGTTTAGTCCTGTGAGACCAGAATAAATACCTTGAACAGGGAAAAGGGCCCTTTCTATGTGTCAGAAACTCCATACAGGAGTTACAAAGACACCAGTTCATGTTATTGCTCACTTTCTGCTTGTCTTAGCATGCACAGTATGAAGAAAACAAAATGTATTTCTGTTACCCTGCTATCTCCTGGACAATTTTTTGGTTAATCTGCTTCCAATCTTGCTATTGTTTTCCCATAAAGATGACACTATACTCTAACACATACATTTACTTGTCAAATGGTTACATAAAATGGAAAACCACTAAGGCCCAGACTCACTAAAAGCATGTTGCTTCCCAGTTAGAGTGAATCACTGGAAAAAATATAGTGCTCCTTCCCTAATATGTTTCCCCTATATTCAGCAATTACCAGGTCATGGACTTTTAGTGCTGAAAGTAGCATTCATTATGAAAGGGGTTTATTTAATCCATTAATTTTTCCAATTAATTTCTGACATATATTGCAAAAAGAAGTCCCTCAAGTTGACTAAACATTACATGAGAGAAGAAGTTGATTTGCTTGTTCATTTTCATTGTCAATAAATTTTTTGATCATTAAGTCTTGCTTAAAACGTATTAAATACAATTAAAAGCAGAAGAGAATAAACATTTAGTTAACTAACAGATTTTCCTTTTTACTGGAAAGTTTTTGTTTTTTGGGTTTTTTTAATTTTTTTTTTATTTTATTTTGGGCAATGGGAGAAATACATGTGGAAATAAAAACATGTACTGGCTTTAGAATTCTGCTTTTAACAATCTGTCCTAGCTAAGAAAATGCCTTCTACTATTAAGTTGCAAACTACAGAGCTGCAGGTTCTGAGTCAAAGGGTTAAAAAATTTAGGAATTAGAAATGTAGCCAGCAAGATGTAAGCAATATGCTATATAGCAAGGCCTAGCATAATAATAAGATCAGAGAAGAAACTAAGGGTTTATTCATTAATACATAGGTA
>VZTB01015651.1:0-10018 GCA_013397245.1 Thryothorus ludovicianus | reverse complement strand
TGACACTTAACATTGTAAGAAATCAGAAAACCAAGACTTCAGTGCTTGAAGCCAAAGAAAGAGACTGGATCATAACCAAGGGGTCACGAAGACCTGGCAAAAGGACAAAGCGGTGAGGAAAATGTCTTTACTTCCTCCTACATGACCACTGACTCAATTAAAAAGAGAACTGTGCAATTGCAACAGACAACCGACTAATTCACATACAACAAGGGGATAGAAAATGAATATAATCCTCTATATATTCCATACAGAAAATAGTCCTCTGTTCTCCAGTGCTGAAATAAACATAGTAATCTTTCAGCCTCAAATTAGTTGAAAGGTTTTTTGTCTGTTGCACACCTTTAGTGATTCAGTTCCTCATTAGCAATCACAGCCCATGCAGCAGGTGAAGGAAATAATTGATTCCCAAGCCGAAAAGCAGGTATTGTTGTGTTTGTTGCTTGTGGCTTGTTTCTGCTTTGACTGATGTCAAAACTGAAATATCCACTCACTTCAATTGCACTGGATCAAATGGAAGTGCATGTGTTAATATAAATGCAAAATAGGGCTACTACAGAAAGGGGTTGCATGAACACAAGGAAGGGAAAACTCAAAGAAACCTGTTGTATGAGGCCTGAAAAGGTAAAACTTTGGTAACTTGATGAGCCAGTCTGTAGAACCTGAAATATTCAAGAATGCTGTGCTTCAAAAGAACAACAAAATTATTTTGGTGCCTTGGTTATAATAAAAGCTTCTGATAATGTTTTTGTTTTTTTTTCTTTTTTAACATTAAATTTTTCAGAGGAAAAGGGGAAAATTTCAGGTAACCAGCAGAGGCAGGTAACCAGCTCAGCAATCTGCATAACCACTGTTTTAGATATTATTTCAACACAGTCTCTGACAAATCTTACATGTATTAATTCCTGGCACCAGAAAAATAAAAATAAAACTGATACTTTTTCAAGTCTAAGCCCAGAACTTCACATTTAGCTGTGCAGCCAGTTGAAGAAATAGCTGTAACATACAAAAATAAGGAGGTAGTTTTATTCAGGTATTGCCTAAAATCCCATTTTATATAAGAACAGCTCACCAAGGTCTTAGTTCCTGCCTCCAACAGCAGACAGTGATCAAGACCCACCAAAGCATCTCTCTGGGCAAAGGAACTGTGCTCCCTCCTTAATGTGCTTTGCATATGTTCAACAATCACCAGGTCATGGACTTCCACTGCTGAAAGTAGTGTTTGGTATGGAAGAGCATTCTTTCTTCCCTTAATTCTTCCAGTCAATTTTTGACGTGGTGTCTTGTAGTAATGAGTCCTCCAATCTGACTAAGTGTTGCATTCAAAGAACAAGGTAACTTGGTCATCAATGTCTTACTGTTATTTTTCCAACAAATCTTTCTCCTGTAAATATTACTGAATGTCTTCAGTTCTTGAAGAAAATCTGGTGGGCAGCCTCTCCAAACTCATTTTCTCTGTTACAATCATATTTTTAAAATCTCCATCCTTTCTATCTCTGAGAGTCTCTCTCAAGGGCTGACTAGTCCTAAACTGCTAAATCAGTCTATTTTTCTATTAAGTCACACTCTGTTTTTCTCCATTTTCCTGCTCTTCTACAGATTTCAGAGATGATAGGATTAGAACCAACTTCAGACAGCACTCAAAATTTTAGCACAATAGAGATTTTTATATCTGCATTATCAGTGTTATTTGCCTTATGCTAGATTCCTTTCCTAATAATACCTACCATTGGATTTCCCTTTTTCTTGACTGAGTTCTGAATTGACATTTTTATAGAACTATCAATCATAACTCCAAAATCTCATTTTCTCATTTCCGTGTGATAATAGTCAGCTAGGAATCCATCATTACATATGTAAAGTTGGAATTGTTTATTTCCCATGTGCAACACTTCTTATTTATCTACATTGTATTTCATCTACTGTTCTGCTGCAGTTACTTTGCATGGTATTATCTTTCTTCCCTTCATCATAGTCAGCCTTTGTTCCTATTACCTTGAAAAACTTGGTGTCATCAGTAAATTCTATCTATTCACACACCCCCTCTTTTTCAGTACTGATGAAAATGTTGAATAACTCAGACAGGTGTGACTCTGCTGGTGACCTCCCTCCTCTCTCAAGAGAAATCTTTGTTTTTATCTTCCTATTCCTGATTGAGTTAACTCTGCCTGGAGACTACAGTTCTATTACAATTCTTTATTTTTCAGCTCTTTTCCTTACCCTTATTTTCATTCTTTTGCCAAAATCTCTTCAACATCATCTCATAGTATTTTACACTGGTGTCCAGATGCCTTCTACAAGAAAACCAACAACAGCTAAAAAGGTATCCTTCTGAATAGGAGGGCTGGTACTGCTCATGCAGGGATAGCCAACACACCTAACCCTTTTTGTGTGTATTTTTTGATAGCTACCACAGGGCTAAGCAACAAAAGACCCAAAAATAAATCCTCAAAATATTTTATAACCATCAGATACACACAAATGTCCATGTCAGAAGTAATGAGCCTAAAATGACTGCTGCAAACTGCAATACATCACCATGTTGAAGAACTGGTGTAATTCCTCATGTGGCCATGTGTTGTGCCACTTATTGTTCCTCTTTTAATGCCTTGCCAATTTTTTTAGAAGAGTTACACTCATTGTCAATCATATTTCATCAGTATCCCTTTAGAATGTGAGCAACTCCAGGTTCAATATCTCACTATTAAAACCAAATTGAATCATTCTGCAGCAGTTTTCAAGAGTATGTAAATACTTACATATAGTATGACTGACCCTTTCATTATAATACACTGACAATATTAATCTACTACAAAATAGATTTCCCTCTCTTTGGCTTTTATTTGGATAGCCACAAGACTTTCAACTAATATCTATTTACAGTAAGTACTGGGATAAAAATGGAGATTCTTTTTTCCTATTTCCCTGCTGAGGCTGATTCTAACATCAAAATGAAGGTATCTGGAGCTTCACAGCCAATAGTTTCTACCTTCAAGCAAGGGCAGGGGTAGTAAGGAAGGTTTGCTTCTTTGCAAAGTGGTCCATTGAATTAGCTTACATGTACTGCAGGTATTAAAATGCTTCATGTGAAGATGTAAAGTTCTATACTGCAAGTCTCATCTTCATGCCTTTTTTGTTTTTTCTGCCCATTCTTCTCAACTGTCTTGCAAGCAGAATCAGAAGAAAGAGGACATTTTATCTGCATTTATTTCCTTTTTTACGTCCGAGATTAGTAAAGGTCTAGACTTGTACAATCTACCCTACTGTCCACATATCTTAACATTCACACTAGCACATGACATACGCTTCATTGACATAAATAAGCCATGGTCAGGATGGCACATACTTTCCCTATTCAGTGACTTAAAAAAACCCCACCACACAAAAAAAAAAAACCCAAACAAATAAACAAAAACCTCAAAAAACCAAACCCAAAACAAACCTGAAAACCCCACTTCCATCTGAAAGTGAGAATACTATTTTTCATGTATTTTTAAGAAATGTAATAGATGCTTTTTTTTTTTCATTTCACTGAGCACTTGAGGTTTTTACCTATCATAGGCATTTTTGTATGTATATGAAGAGGCTTTGAATGTCATTTGTGAAAGATTTTCTATAATGTTTTCCTTATTCCACTATTAGAGTGTCCTTTGCTTGGTATTCAAAATTTATTAAAACCAGAAAGCACTGAACTAACTTGCATTTGAGAGTTCATTTAAAATAATCTATCATGACATCTTATATCACATCTCACATTTGTAGTGAGAAACACAAATTATGCATCCCAGCAATTTTATGAATTTTCCTGGGTGATTTATCCACACCAGTAATTTTGTACACCTGAATACATCCCCAAAAGAATATGTAAAACCATTTCAGCTTTTCAGATCTTTTCTTGCTAATCTTTTAAATAGATTTTGCTAGCACTCCTTCATTGCTTCCGAAATATACAGGCATAAAGCTGGAGTCTGAATTACTACATCCACTGAACAGAAAATGCAGATATTAAACACAGAGATTTGCATGGAGTTTCAATCTCTTCTCTGCTCATAAACTCTCACAGGAAGTAGAACCTGTAGCAACATAATACGTACTAAAAACAGCTACATAGAATCTCAAATAATTATTTAAAGATTAACTTTTTAAAAGGTTGCTACAATAAATTTACAACATGACATACAAACACCTGACAAGGCAGAAAAGAAATTTCCTTTTCAAATCACAGACACAGCCCCAATCCTGTGAATGAGTAGAATTCATCTTTCACTTGAAATCTCCTTTTAAGTTTAGAATTAAAAGAAATTGATGAAAGAGTCTATCCCATCAAACTTTTCTCAACCTGTACATAAGATAGGCCACAGTAGGTAAATGGAAAATATGTAGTATTTCACCCAATTAATTTCACAGCATGAATATTAGAAAGTGGGTCATAGTAGCTGAGTAGTAATTCTGCATTCTCTTAATTTTAATGAAAAAAATAACAAGAATTGACATAGTTCAGTACTTCTCAGTATGACTGGCATCTAAGCATATTGTACATGTCTTTCATTAAATATATGGGTTAATTACTAACAAAGTATCATTATCTTTCTGCTGTGTGACAGTCGTACATTGGAAAGACTGTGTGACCACTAAGCAGATGTTGATAAGCTATCTTAGAAGCTTCTGTTCAAATATTATAAAGAGTAATCAGTAAAGGTATTCAGTTGATTCTTCTTGTTACTGTAAAAGCTATGGAACATTTTTTCTGACATTACTAGTGAACCTATGTTATCATGCTGGTGCATTTAAAAAGTCAGGGTCCATTAAAAAGGAGGGAAGCACTTTGCAGTGACGGGAAAATGAAGATAACAGAAGCAAAACTGAAAAGAAAGAGGTTTGGACTGGATACAAGAAAAAACTTTCCCCCATGAAGACACGTAAAATTTGGACATATTTTTACAGACAAGTTGTGCAAGCTGAGTCTGGGCATTCCCAAGAAGTGACTGGAAGTCTTGTCTCACCTGGTGGCTGAACCTGTTTCGAGCAGTGACCCCCCCAGGGCTGCTCCAACCCGAGCTGTTCCACATTCCTGTGACTGCCCACTCTGTCCACAAGACTCCTGGAGGATAATCTTGGTCCCTTACCAAAAACAACCCAGCTCCTGGGTGCCCAGAACTGCTGGGTGTGTGTGCACAAACCGTAGTGGTTTTGGTTTGTTCATTGGAGATATTTTTGGCTAATGCACCATTTTATACTGGGGGTTTACTTTTTGTTGTGAGATAAGATTAGGAAAAGAGTAAAGTAGGCCGAAATTTTGAAAGATATAGAGTTTTATTAATAAGATTAAACAACTAATAAGAATTAGAATAAAATATTTAAAACACTTTTCCTCTTTTTCTTACACTTTTTTTTACTGATATGTATAGAAATAATAAAATTCTCAGGTTTTTCATTTTTAGAACAGTTTTTATTTTTGTTTATTTAGGGAGACAAGTATTTTTTTGTTGTATTATGGAGAATTTTTTATAAGAAAATAGTACTTTTGTGGCTTTAATTTTTATGAATGGTAACCACCTGGGAAATTGTATTTGTGAATTTTTTTATTTTTATGGCTTTTTTTATAGTTGTGCTTCTGGGTCACATTAACTTATGGGGCTATTTTAAGGATGAATTGTTTAAAAGCAAAAGTTTTCTTCATCTATTTTTAAAATAATTTTTATTTTTAGGAATAGAGGTTTTTCTTTTTTTCAGGGTAAAGGGTTCTTTATCACTCTTATTTTTATTGTTTAATTTTTTATGGGATTATAGCTACTTTAATGTTTACTTACTCAGCATGGATGCTTTTCTTTAGGTTTACAATTTGAACATTCTATTTTCCTATACTTTTTATGATTTAAAGAGGATATTTAAGTATATTATAGTTTATTACTATAACATGAATAATGCATTAGTATATTTCAGAAGGAGATTTCCTTTTGTATGGTGACTTTACAGTGATCTGGTGAACTGAAAGAATACAAGGATAAAACTTTCAAGCTGTATAATGGAACATTTTAAACTATGCAAAATCTCTTCCACCTTTAACCAAAGTAATCTGGTGGCTTAGTCTGCAGACTGGAGTTGGTTGCTTGACTGTGAAAATGTGTGTCAGGGTAGAATTAATAAACAGGAATCATGATGAAACACATTCTGAATTGACAGATTGGAAATAAAATACATTGTTCAAAACTATATAGAATATGTACTAGTGACAATTTCAGAAAAAGATATATAAAACTAATTGATGATCTGTTAATACATTTTTTACAGCTCATTTTTTTCATATCCAAGTCTTTGCTGCTTTTGGCTTGAGTGATCAACACTGCTTTGTTACTACCTGGCACTTCACTGCTACCTTCTTTGAACCTTTAGTTTCACACCTTTCCACTACATTATGTTTACTCTCAGATAAAAGACATTTCTCTGTTGTTTCCCCACCCTTCTTTATCCCTCACTGCATTCACAAGGAAAGAGAACGTTTCCTTCATTAATACAGCTACATCTGGCAACTCCCCAGTCTGAACTGATTTAGTTTCACGGCTGTGTTCTATAAAAACAAAAAGTGTTCATCCCATAGTCCAGCATCTTTTAGAATGAGCTCTTTACTGAGGTTTCTTCCTGGTTTCAGAGCCTATCGGGAAATTTCAGCTTATAAAGTTGTTGTTTATATGAAAAGCTGAGGAAACTTCTCAAACACAGCTTCCTGAGAAATGTCCTCCTGAGTCATGCTGTAAAATCTGACCTACCCTGGAAGTCAATCTTGGTATAAGCTTAGGGAATCTTGGCTGGAGAAAAAAAGAATCTTACATTTAGTGAGGCTCTTCGTTCCAGATGGTGGATTTCAACATTCATTACTGTAATCAAAGAGCTGAACTCATGCTGGATTCTTATTTTACTCATTTTCAAATCCACAAGGCTTCCTCATTGCTGACTCTATTCCTTATAGCCAGGTGAAGGCAAGGAGAATATTTATTTGACATGTAGGATAGATTAAAAGACATTAGCTTGTTTATGAATTTTCAACAGCTACTTTTCACATTGCTGATTTTCAGAAGATAAACTTAGCATGAAATTATTTTAATTCTGACATAATTCAGTCTGTAGATGTGGAAAATACTACAAGACATCTATCACCCTGTGATTCTTTCAGTGCCCTGAGAAAAGTGGCTCAGAGTATCAGAGGAGTGAAACTGCATCTCCGAACAGTGACCTTAGTCAACTAATTTTGTATTAATTCTGAGACCTTTAGTCAGAAGTGATGTATATTTTTCTCTGTGCTCTTTGTTGGAAGTGGTTTTTATGTGGTTAAAAAAGGACAATTAGTACATTCAGCATGACGTTTTTCTATTTTTATATCTTGTGTTAATTTTTTAAACACTATTTAATCTAGTCAAAGAGCTTCTCAAATAACAAAAAATATGTAAACAAAAAGGTCATAAAGGTAGCATCATTGTAATGTGAAAGAAAAATCACAACATAAAAAAATAAATATTTTGAAATTATATCTGACTTTCTTGCAGCTAATATCAGTTTACCTATTTGCTCTAAGTAGCAATCCCATGATTATGGCATAAGTTTCTCTATGCCAGACCCTGGCACAAAACTCACAGGTCTTCTTTTACAGTGTTAAAATATAGTAATATGCATTCATCACCCTGCTTCTATTTGAGCTGGCCTTATGCTACAACTGTGTAGTTTCAGCAGTTAAAATTAACACCTAGCTTAAAAAAATATTTTTAAAAAAACTTCTCTTCCTTATTAACATAGTTATTGAGACAGTACACAATTTATTATTCTAATTCAAGTAAATTCAGATAGACTCGCTAATTAAATAATTTTCTGAGGAATCCATTTAAAAGCACATTTCTATCACACTTACCTGAAAACACAGCAGTTGCCTGAGCTACTGATGTGTTTTGATATAAAAGTATTAAAAAGATAGTGACTATAGTGACTTCTGAGAAAGACTCAGTGGCTGTCTGACATGTTTGAATTGCATTGTGAGAGCTAAAAAATCACCCCGAGTGGCACACGGGAGGTTAATTCATGTCACCAGACATGTCACCACAGAGAGCTGACTCCTTTAGTCAAATGTTCTTTTTACTTCACCTTTCTCTTAGAAAGTAACTGTGTTATTCCTGGGGCTCCTTTCTCCTTTTCTCTCGCCACTGGGCTACAGCTCTAATTCTCATGTCAGTTCTTGAGTTCCCAGGCTGCTCACTCTAAATTCTAACAGCTAGAGAGCACATGCCCCAAATATTGCTGTAAGGATACAACTAGCAGGACTTCCACCTTTTATTCTCTCTTCTCTCTGTTACTGCATTTCTTTAATTTCACAGATGTGTTTAGTAAAAGCCTCTCAGCTATTTATCTAGGAATTTCCCTCACCCTTAACTAGCAATCTCCCAAATGCATGCATTTTCTCTGCTCATTGCCCTCTGAGTTCAGAGAGTAGGGCTCCACAGTAAAAGAAATCTGCTCTTCCTTAACATGGCATGCTATGTCAAAGATTTGGAAACAGCAAGAGCAAAAACTCTTCTCTCAAAATTTACTCAGCTCCTAGTAAAAAATAGCTATCTCTTGAAGGATGTTAGGCAGCTGTAAAAATTTCAGTCTTGCAAAGCTATTAATAATAGCTCAGCATAAACAGGATTCAGTACCCCCAAAACAATACTCAAAACACAAAAGCATTAGAGAAAAATAGAACTTGAGTGACAAAAAAAAAGGCAGGTTTTCTTAGTGAAAAACATCCATCTCCTTTTCATTATTGGCATATAAACTGGGATCTCTGCTCCATTATTCACATGAGAGTTTAAAATTTGATGGTTCACTTGTGCAATATAATTTTCAGAAGTCAGTAAGTAATTTGGCGTTTCTTATCCTTAGGTAAAGATGCTCACTGCTACAGCAAACAACCACACTGAATTATAGCCCTAACACGGAAATTACCTCTGAACCATGCTGAGGCAATGACTTCTCTATGTGCAAATTAAAGAGGCTTTTAATAATAGAGAAATAAAATCCTTCATGCAGAAGTCTGGGTAATAAACAGTATCAAAAGCACGGCAATAATAATATGTATATTTTTACTATGCTTGCAATGGTGGATGATAACTACATCTATAATTCACAAAGCGTGAAAAAATGCAGGAGCAATAAAACACTAACATCAACACTCTGAGTCATTAATCAGAAGATAGATTCAATTTATGAGTAGCAATTAATTGTAAAGGACTGTGATTTTTGTTGGCCCAAAAATAATTCCAGGGTTAAGTCCCTGAATATTTTTAGACTCCAAAGAACACCAAATATTTGTAAAGACAAGTATGGAAAAAATTAAATTTCTACATTCCATTTCACTTCAGTGAGCTAGTCTGGGGTTTATAAATATCTCAGGCCTTTGATAATTCATGTAAGAAATCGTGAGAAACTTTGAGAAGATCTAAACATTTTCAGGTGTGGCCTAGAGTGTAAGAGAGATTAAAAAAACATGACATCAGGAAATAAACTATTGTTGTGGGAATAAAATACCTATACGTAAAATTATGCAAATAATAGCTGCATGTGCTACAAATTAGCAATTAGGAATTGGGATGTGCCTGTAAACTTAGACTGTGAAGGTTTACTTTCATACTTGTAAGATGAACAGATTGACATTTGAATTACAAGCAGCATGTAAGATGAAGTACTTTGTATGTATTCTTTCTTAATTTAAATTTAAATTAGTTCCATTAAACAGTTTTAAATTAGTTATGGTAGTTGTAATTATTATAAAACCCATTTTTCCATGCCTTTTTTGAAGTCATTCCCTGGAGCAAGTCTTAATATGACCAGGCATGCCCATACTTATTTTTGTGTACACTCTTTTACAAATCTTAAAACACCATTGTGATTTAAAAAAACTGCAGCATAAAACAAAATTTAAAATGACATTTGAAAATTAAATACTCTGATTATTTTTTTCTAACTAACACAGAAAAAAAAAAGAAAAAAATTA
>VZTB01015646.1:173936-206998 GCA_013397245.1 Thryothorus ludovicianus | reverse complement strand
CGCTGTCCCCGCCCCGCTGTCCCCGCCCCGCTCCCCCGGCGGATGTGACGCGGCCGGCTCTCCCGCACATCCTGCCGCATGTGAGGGCAGCGATGGATGCGCTGGACCGCGTCGTGTGAGTGTGCCGGGGGACCCCGCGCTGGGAAACGTGGGCGGGCGGCTCCAGAGAGAAAAGCCTTATGGAAAACGCGCGGGAAGGAGGAAACCGCGCGCTGCCGTCTCTTTAGTGGTGGCCAAACAGCCCTTACTCAGTTGGTAGCTTAAAATGACCGCGGTGACCAGCTGGTGTTGAATTTGTGTGTTTCCGTACATATGAGATAATTATTTTCATTCCTGAAGTTTCAATGCTGGCCAGCGGGAGCATGGGAGCTATTGCCATATACTAAAACACAAGAAGTCCCACCTCAGCCTGAGGAGGAACTTCTTTACATGAAGGGTGACAGGGCTCTGGAACAGACTGCCCAGGGAGATCCTGGAGCGTCCCTGTCTGGAGATATTCCCATACCCACCTGGACACATTCCTGTGTCACCTGCTCCAGGTGGCCCTGCCTTGGCAGAGGGCTGGACTCAATGATCTCCAGAGGGGAATCCTTCAGTCTAGCAGGAGGCTGGGAATTGTAGTATAGTTTGAGCTCTAAAGTAGCAGAAACTGAAAATCACAAGACTGTAAAATCACCTTTGCTAATTTGAGGGGACAGAAAGGAAGAGGAATGGCAGTAAAAATACATTCAACTGAGACAGGATATTTGGCATTGATTGTAATTCTGCAAGTTGAGATTAGTTTGAGTCATTGAAACAAGTTACTGGAGCACTGTTCCAATTCTTGTTTGGCTTCACTGTTTTCTGTAGTGTCAAGGCTTGTTACGTATATTAAGCTTTTAACTTTTAATTTATTGTTACAGAAAGCCAAAAACTAAGAGGGCAAAAAGATTTCTTGAGAAGAGAGAACCCAAGCTAAATGAAAATACAAAAAATGCTATGCTCATAAAAGGAGGAAATGCAAATTTAACAGTGACCGAAGTGCTTAAAGACATTGTAAGTTGTTGGACACAGCATGTAATCTTCCTCTCTTTCTTGCAATTTGCCGTCTCTGGTGCACTATCAGTATTTTTATACTCTCCCTATACCCCAAATCTCAGAATGACCAGTACTCCAAAGATGTTACTTGCTTCTTAATGAGATTGTTTTCTTCCATCTTCTTCTTTGCCAGAAGTTTTGAGCATGCTCTTTTATTTTTTCACAGTTGTCTAGTATATAAGTGTTGCCAAGTCTGTTTGAAAACAAGAGAATTAAGAGGATTAGGTACAGAACTGAGACTGTATCACACAGCTAAGTCCTGTAAGCTGACTGTGTGTATTGATAGGGAGCTTTCAGCCTCTTCTAAAACTAAGTTACCCATCTTGTCTCCTAACTCCGTAGCTCAAAATGTCATAGCTGTTCCTACACTCGTTTTTCTCTTTATTTTGTTGTTTTCCTATTCTTTTGTGCTGCTTATATTCAAGTTGTTCTCTCCCTGTTTTTCCTTATGCCTCTTAGGAGCAGAGGGATCGCATTACATGGCTTTAATTTCAGATGTTTCTCAGTTAATTTTTTATTTCTTGTGCAATTACTTTGGAAACAAGATTGTCACCAGCTCGAAGGGTATTACTGTGAGCAAGCCTTCTGAGATACCTTATTCTGCATTTTTACTGTTTCATGTGATCCTGTAAACTGTTGGGTTGTAAAAACAACGGTGCTGTGCATGTTTTAGACATGACATATGTTAAACTTTGTGTTTTGCAGTATGCTGTGAAGAAGCCTTTTGCTGTACTGTATAAAAGGTAAGTGATGTCCCTGTGACATCTAGGAGTCTTCTGACAGACACACAGACAGGTTTTGGTAGTTTCAGAGCATGAATCGAGATGCAGGCTAGCGTGGGGGCTGGAGCACTGACCAGGGTGCAGAAGGTGGCTGATCATGATTTTCAATAGACTGGAAACAAGCTATGAGTGGTCAGCATTGGTGCTGAGCCCTGTTCTGTGGCGGGTGGGACAGAGCAGGATTCAGCTCTAAGCCATGTTTCAAATGGGAGCCCAGTGTCTGTACAAATGCAGTGCAGAAACAACTGTAATAGCAAAATGTAATGAATGAGCAGGCAAAGGCCTGTTTGTAGTGTCACTGGTGGTAGCAGTGGTGGTGGTGTTCTGCAAGTCAGCCCTCAGGAGACAGGAAATGTGGAGCGAAGTACTCAAAATGGCAATGATGGCACTAAGGTGTTCCTGGTTTAGTAATGTGACTTGTGATTTGATCTCAAACTGAGCCTTTACTGCTGAAGGTTCTGGTAGAATGCAAAAATTCTTATTATCAAAGAATTAATAAGAAGTGGCTATCTGGGCCTGTTTGGTTTTTTTTTTCCTTTTAACTTGTTTTTTTCTCCTCCTCTCAGGAAAAATATTACCAGGCCTTTTGAGGATCAAACATCATTGGTAAGTATAAACAGTGTTTTCTCTTACAACAATTTTGAGCAGACTATCCTTGTCTGCCAAAAGATGAACCACCAGGAAAGAAGATTAGCCTGTTTGAATAGAGCTTTGGCTGGAACTAAGGGGTAAAAAGAAAGTATATTGCTTTTGGAAGAGGCAGGCCACTCAGGAGGACCACAAAGATGTTGTAAGGGTATGCAGGGAGAAAATTAGAAGGGCCAAAGCCCAGCTAGAACTTAATCTGGTTACTGCCATAAAAGACAATAAAAAATGTTTTTGCAATGATATCACCAACAAAATGAGGGTTAAAGAGAATCTCCATCCTTTACTGGTTGCAGAGGGAAACACAGGGACAAAGGATAAGGAAAATGCTGAGGTACTTAATGCCTTCTTTGCCTCAGTCTGTAATAGCAACACCAGTTGCTCTCTGGGTACCCTGAGCTGGAAGACAGGGACAGGGAGCAGAATGAAACCCCCATAATGCAGGAAGAAATGGCTGGTGACCTGCTACACCACTTAGACATCTAAGTCTATGTGGCTCCATGGGATCCATCAAGGGTGCTTAGGGAGCTGATGGAAAAGCTCACCAAGCCCCTTTCAATCATTTAGCAGCAGTGCTGGCTGACTGGCTGGAGGCATTTTTTTAATAGGACAATTTTGCAATGTATGTGTTGTTGCAGTTTATGTGGGGCACAGTCTAAGCATTTGAGGTTTTTACACATTTTTTTAAAAATATACATCTATTAGAGAGTGTACAGATGTCAACACACAGTGATGAACAGAGCTGTATGAGCACATGTTCAAGGGGAGTCTCTGGTCTATTCTTGGCCTGACTAGAATCAGCATTTCTCAGGGATCTGGTGGCAAAACTCAATGCTGAGCTGTGTGTTTTGTGCATGCAATCAATCCAGCCTCTCCAGGTGTCTCTGACCTCCTGGAGGGGCAGAGCTGCAATGTCCTCTCGGAGCTGCTGCTGTTGCAGGGTGGGGAGATGGAGTGTCCTTTTGTGCTTCACAGCTGCCAAGTGCAGGTATATATGTGTGGGAAGCACTGGATCAGTTGTGTGTACATCATGGAGCCACTGTTGATACACAAGATGAGGACTGCCTTGGGAGGCAGAAGTGCATAAAAAGACTTTGGAGCTGGACATCTTTGGAAAGAACTGCTGTAATGTTGGCTCTGGACATTGTACCATAATAAGTTCTTTAATCTATTCCTCCTGGAGAAAAGATCTCTGTGATAGTCACTGCTGGCTTGATTTTAGGTAGCATCTTAGTCTTAAATAATAAATTGACATGAAGTGGCTCTGTAGTAGGACTCTCGTGCCAAGTGCAGATGTTGTTAGACTTGCTGTTGAGGGAATTAACTGATTGTTCGGAAGCTGTCAGGCAAAGCCAATATGCTGCATGAAGCTTAGTTGGGAAACCACAATGAGACATTACAACGGCAGCCAGCTTGCCAAAACTTACTTGTTAGGCAAGAAGTGATTGGAAGTATCTTGTGTAAAACCAAATTATCAGGAATTACAAGAAAGGCTATTATAGATAAAATGGCGAGAAAAAATTGCCTGACTTATATTTTAAGATGCAGTGGTAAATAGAGAAAGAAATTATTTGAGTCTTGAATCCAGCTGTCAGTTTTAGCATAAGTGCTGAAAAACACTCATGACATACTCAAAATTCTTCTGGTAAGTTCAGTTCTCTTCTTGTTCTCTTCTCCTCAACTCATGTGCCATATGCCTTTGCAGAGTACCATGAACTGCAACTCAAAAGTTTGATTCTTTTCTTCAATTACAGGAGTTTTTTTCCAAGAAATCAGATTGTTCTCTGTTTCTCTTTGGCTCTCATAACAAGAAGCGACCTAACAACCTGATAATAGGTAATAAGTCTCACTTGGGATTTTATTGGGATGATAGACGTGGTTTTCAGTGAATATATAAATAGCTGTATTGTCTTTTTTACTCTCACAGGTCGCATGTTTGACTACCATGTGCTAGACATGATTGAACTGGGCATTGAGAAGTTTGTATCCTTAAAAGATATCAAGGTAAGGAATTCCTAATTCAGTATTTCAGCGACACCTACTGGTGGATTTTTTGTTGCAATTTTTCTGTGCCCTGAAATTAATTGAACTGTTTAAAAAAAGTGGTTCATGCAGTGTATGAGGATTGGTAATTTGTGTACTCCAGAATGTTAATTTTATGCTCTGTTTCTTAATTTAGTTTGGTAGGTTTATTCTGTCTTATTGATCACAGGTCACAGCAGTTTTTCTTTCAGTGTTGAATGGCTGGCCACCTATTAAATCAATGACATGTTCCCTAACTGTCTGAATTTTCTTATTCCACAGAACAGTAAGTGTCCTGAAGGGACAAAACCCATGTTGATATTTGCTGGTGACATGTTTGATGTGAATGAAGAATACAGAAGACTGAAGAGCCTGCTTATTGGTCAGTATTCTGATTATTTGGACAGTAGGATTGCATGGATCTGTAGTAATATGATCTGTTGGAAAAAGCTAGTTTGTCAATAAATTCTTGCTTATCAGCACAGAAAGAGACGAAGAATAAGCACTTGGAGGTTTCATGTCACATAAAGTTAACTAATCATGATGACTTTTAAAGGGAGGAAAAAGGAGTGTCCTGAAAGACTCTGAAGATGGAACTTCATGTTCACTAGAGTTCATTACTTTGATTGTGGGAAAACTGTGATTTCCCAAAATATCTTGGCCTTATTATTGTACTGGGTCATCACTTTTCTAACCATTGGTTTTAAGTATCTAAATTGAAACTGAATTGAAATCAGTTGATTAAGTTCAGAAAGTGGGATATTTTGCTTACAGAAAAGTCAAACCAGTCTAATTCAGCTTCTGTTCTTGTAATGAAAGCATTTTTTTGTTGGAAATTTCACCAGTTCTAACAAGGATACTTGGAGAGAACAGTTGCAGTAAAAATCAGCTGTAGATAAGTTGTGCCCTAACTTTAAGGCAGGCTTGGAGCTTAAGAAACAAACTGGCATAAAGTTCTTTACTGTCTTAGAGTTGGAGGCTCTGGAAGATAAAGCACATTGTAGCTTTATAGAAGCTATATGTAGACATAGAAGTTATAGGATACTGTGTCTCTTGGCAGTTAAAAATGCTTCTTGCTTGGCAAAACTAGATGTAGTAAGTAGGGCGGAGTGATTTTTCCTTTTGTTAGTTTTTCTAAAAGTAGATTACCTTTTTTTTTTTTTTTATTCTGGTAAAATACTGAACCTGGCCCAATAAGAGCAGTCTTGTTCTTTCAGTTCCATTCTTGGTTTTCTAGGTTTCTAGGCAAATGGGTGAGTGATTGCTCTTTAGAAACAGACCCTAAAAATTAGATTTTTTTTCCTTAGTATTATTCCTTAAAGCAAGATGTTTCATCTGGAATGAGACTGAAAGGGAGCAGGAGAGGAGTAAATTTTCATCCTCTCAATATAGCTGATTGGTTCTTGGGGATGGATGAAAGGGTGGTAAGTTTATGTATCTTTGAAGATGTCTGAATACAAAGATAAGTGAGTTTTACTGCTGTGAGTATTTACACAGGAAGCAGGTGCATTTTCTGAAGTGTACCTTGTTCAGGCATCTGCACAGCGATGGGTATTCAGATGTGCTTGAGCACCCTGTGATCAAACAGCTGAAACAGGAGACATGCATAGTAAGATAGTTGCCAAATAACTGAGTAGTCCTTCCTATTTCTCTTCACAGTCACGTCCTTTCTCCTCTCCTAGTTACTAGCCATTAATGACTTGGCAGTCAAGTGTACTCCACACCCAATCTTTCTTCTTGAACATATTCCGAGTACTCTAAGTCTTATTTGTTCTGCTGAGTTCTGTGAAATACCCAGATGAAAAACAATAGACAAAGAAAAAGGTTAAAGAGAGTAAAGGCTTGAAGGTATCACTAACAAATTAAAATAATTTGGGTATTAATCTGACCTGCTTCAAAACTGCCCTTAACTGATGAGGAAGAAGTGATTTTTTCCATTTTTGCAAAAGATGGTATCCTTAAGCTGCTACTCTTGCTTAGAAAAACAGAAATATGTCCTTTATAACAGCAGCCACAAATATTTTGTTGCTGTACCAGTATTGTTGGGATCCCAGAGGGAATATCAGATAGCTGACAGCTTCTTGTTGCCAAAGCAGTGTGATGCCAGTGGTGCTCAGGAACAACCAAGCTTTCACTGGCTTTTGTGATATCAAAAGGGCTTGTGCGTGTTTGGACGATCATCTTACAGCAATTTCTTGGTCAAATTAAGGGCAAGGGTGAATTATTGTCTTCGTGGTAACCAAATGCTATAGTCTGGTTAAACTGTGAAGCAGAAGAAGCTGTTTAGGAGAAATAAATGACAGATGCATTTTCTTCGGAGACCTGGAAGACAAAGACATTCCACTTCTTCTGTTTTGGTTTTCATTGCTCTCCAACATGGTAGTGTGGTTCATTTAAATGATGTAAGTCTTGGAATGCATTTAATGAAAATCTATTAATTTTTCATGCCTGTATCTATAAGATGTTTCAACTCTTACAATGCTGCCTGCTTGTTGTTAGTTCTGTTATTGCACATCTATGTTATCCTAAAAATGGCCAGGCCACTATAGGGCTTGCTTACACAATTTCTAAAATGTTGATTTGCAGATCTCCTCTCTAAATTGGCTGTCACCTTGGTCTTCTAACGGCCTTCCTCACACAGACTCTTTTTGAGTGTTTGAAAAGATTTGAGGGCTTTTTCTGGCCAGGAAAGGGATGGCTGGGAAATGTTTGGACTGCACTCAAGCTAACCAAAGCTACATAGAATACAGTGTTACCAGCTTTGGGATATGAATTGATACACAAAGTTACATTCCAAAATCAATTAGGAATATAATCTGGAAATAGGAAGGTCCTGAAAAGCTCTCTGTAGGAAAGAGTAAATTAGACTTTCTGGAAACATGTTTGAGAACTAGGAATGGAAAGAAAGGAGAAAGCAAGTCTTTAGTCCAACCAAAGCAAGAGTTGTAAATTAAAAGTATGTTTAAAAAACTTCAACTCTCTGTGTGTACTGAAGTGTAAGGTTTCTGCAGCTGTTCAGTGTTGCCAGGAAACAAATTCCTGACCACCTGCATTTATTGGAAGGGATCATCCTGTGGGTAAGAAGATGTATGATGCCACAGGAAAATATGAAAGGGAGGTGTTGCCAATAAAACCACTGTGAATGTAAGCTTGTGTACCTGCCGAGAACTAATTGAAGGGAAAAAAAAATGCCACTAGTGAACAAAATGTTTTATTTGCAACTTTTTCTCTAACTACAAGTTAGACTCAAAATAAGAGAGTATTTTATTGACCAAGAAAGTTTCCTGGGCTGACTCCATCTGGTATTTGCCAGCCAAACTGTGTTTTGAATGTCACTCCAGTGCTGATACTCTTGCAAAAAGGTAGTGAAGGAAAAGACAAGTAGCCAAGGGATCTGAAAACAGGACAGAGCAGAAAAGAGTGATGTGTTTTGCATCTGTTAGCAGTTCTCCTATGTTTTAGCATTTCCCTGTCATGTTTATTAGCACACCTTGTTCCCTTGTCAAGGTCACATTCTTTCCCCACCCTCTCCATATGTTGGACAGATTGCTATGCTCATTGCAGGCTCTCTGATTGCACAGTATATTTTCATAGCCTGATATAAGAACCTCGCTAGAGGCAGCTCTTTTTGTATTTTACCTGTACTTCAGTGTTCTTTTTGCAAACTGAGCAAGTGTCTGAAGTGTCTTATTTTCATAGATATGTTATTAATAGAGAAAACATTAGACATGATGACAAATACTGCTTTACCTAGAGGAAAGAAGTGCCTTGTTGTGAGGGAGATATGAAAGAAATGACATATCTAAACTTTTTCACAAAGTCAGAGAGAGAAAATATAGGTAAGAGTAGACAAAGTTCAGTTTTGATCTGGTAAGTACTGGTTTTGATCCCTCTTTCTAGTGTTCCAAATCTGGCTATGTTTAAGATTTAAGTATTAGGTTTGAATGGTGCTTTCAAACAGATACCTGAGGAAATGGCTTCTCTGTGCTGATCTGTGTTTGTCTGAGCATTGACTGGTCTAAATACCAAATAAGATAATTTTATCCCCTGATTTTAGAGATGAGTATTTAAAAGAATAGACAATGTAATTATTTGCATTAGCTCAATAATGCTAGGTTACTGCTCTGAAAGCATATTTGCTCTTTTCTGTGCAATTACATATAGGAAGTGTATCTCTCTCTCTCTCTCTCTCTCTATATATATATATATATATTTTTAGGTAGCATATATATTACTACCAAATTATCTCTGGGAAATCACTGTGTTCCTGTCAGGATATCCACATACATTTGGATTCACACTAACAATGTGCAATCTTAAGTTTCTGTGCTGTGTATTGGCCAGGCTGCAGTTTTAAGTAGTGGCTACTTCGTGAATTTCCTATTTCAAAATGGGCCCACAACACATCACCAATTTGTTACAGGCAGCTGTTGGTTTTATTTCCAGCCAAGAAAACTGGCATTTATTCCTTTTAAATACTCTCTCAGATTTCTTCAGAGGTCCCACTGTGCCCAGTATTCGTCTGGCTGGTTTGGAGTACATTCTGCATTTCACAGCTGTAGATGGGAAAATTTACATGAGAAGCTACAAGTGAGTATGTGTTTTATTTGTCTGGGTTTTGGTACACTTGTCAACTTTAATCTGTAGTCGTGGAATTGAAATGGCTTGAGCTGCATTTGGAACGTGCAGTGTGGAGAGGTGCTCCAGTGTAATTTGTACAGCAGAAGGAAAACACTTGAGCCCAAGGTCTGCTGCCTCGTTCCTTGTCCAGCTCCTCCTGGCTCAGAGAATTGCTCTTCCATATGGCTTGGTTAGTAAGGTGGTATGAATTGATTTAGTCAATTCTGTGTACTGTCTTAGACTTGATGGACTTAGTCTATTCTCGGGCTGATTTCTGTGACTCTCATCACTTAGGTGTTTGCCAGGGTACAGGCTGCAGACAGAGATGCACAAGCAAAACCAGGAGAAGGCAGGACAAGGAAATCTTTCTTGAGGCATTGGTGTTTACCCTCACAGTCACTCCCTACCTTGGGAGGCTGTGAAAATTCATAGCTTGTGTTCCATGTGATTTTGATTTCTCTTAATACAAAATCATTTTAATCAGCCTCATTTAAAAAAAAAAAAAGCCAAAACTCTTCTTCAGATAAGTGCTCAGGTTATTTTGCTATAAATTATAGAGAATAATTTTCATGCCCAGTAATATCTAGGGTGCTGTTTTGAATTTGAAAAGTGATATGGCTTTCAAGGTGCTGGAGCTGTGTTTTAAAAATGATACTGATTATATCAGTCTCATTAAAAAAGTAATAAATTACTTTAGCCAGGTCATATTTTGAGTGTGTCCAAATTGTAATGAGATTGATTTATTATAAATTGTTGTTGATGGATGCCTTTCCCAATGATAGAATTAGTGGTAGCAGTTGATTTAATAGTATTTTGAACTGCAGGATGGAACATGTTCTTAAGGAAGATGGATAAATCTCTAGCACAGCGGACAATGTTGATTTTGGTTGGTTTTCTCCTCCTAGAGTGCTTCTGAAGAAATCTGGCTGTAAAATACCCAGAATTGAACTGGAAGAGATGGGACCTTCATTAGATCTGGTTATGAGGAGGACACATTTAGCCTCAGATGACCTTTATAAGCTGTCTTTGAAACAGCCAAAAGGCCTGAAGGTATGTACCTTGGAAAGGGCGTTGCTTTCAGATCTCTCTGTGAGGAAGAGCAAAGGCTGAGGTATTACTTGTTGTGTATTTGACCAGAGCTTAGTTCCATCAAGGCCAACTGACCTTCCTGGGGCCACAGCACTTCTGTGGTGCTCAGCTGGCACTCAGACTCTCCTCTGGAAGCACACAGAACACACAGCACAGATCTTAGTCTCTAAACTCCAACCAATGTATGAGGCCTTGCTTTTGGGCACTTGGTTCTCAACAGAGGTCCTGGGACTGTACTCAGAAATATTAACACTGTTCTTCCCTTGCAGCCTAAGAAGAAAAAGAATATCTCCCACGATGTGTTTGGTACAACTTATGGTCGAATCCACATGCAGAAGCAAGATCTTAGTAAACTGCAGACACGGAAAATGAAAGGCTTAAAAAAGAGACCAGCAGAGAAGTCAGCTGAAGATGATGGGGCTATTCCCAAAAAGTCAAAGTCAGCTTGAGAGTCTGAGACAGCTTTGAAAACTCTTTGTACTTTCAAATTTCAAATATATGTTGTAATATAAATTGTCAGACATAAAAGATTGAGCTGCTATTAGCTTTAGTTTTGTAACAAAGTATCTTTTTAGTAATTTGTCATTTTAAAGGGAACACTGGGGTGTTGAGCTTTAACATGGAGCTTGATTAATTAAAATAAAAATTATGGTATAATTTTCTTAGTTTCTCAAAGCTGAGCATTTGTTTCTTGGTATTAGCAATATATGGGAGTTAAACAGGTGACTCATTTCCTGCACACAGAGTTTCACAGAGTGGGTTGGAAGGGCCTTTAAAGATCATCTGGTTCCATCCCCTTTGCCATGAGCAGGGACACCTACTAGACCAGGGTCCTCAAGGCCCCATCCAGCCTGGTCTTGAACACTTCCAGAGTTGGGGCATCCCCAGCTTCTCTGGGCAACCTGTTCCAGTTCCTTCCCACCCACATGTGAAGAATTTCTTCCTAATATCCCCTCTGCTTTGTGCTTTTAGCATAGAGGCATTTAAATTCTGTCTCCTATGAAACAAATTGCTGGTGGGAGAGGTTTAAATTCCTCTGTGCTGGCCTTCAGGTGCTCTCCTGTTGATCTACAATCACTCTCCAGGCTTTGGGCATCTCTTGCTGGCATCAAACCAGTCAGAGTGGGATGGACAAGGTTCCGTCCAAAAGAAACTTTAGTTTTATTGCTGTTTTATTGGGAGCCCTTGATCAGTCAGTTTTTA
Organism: Thryothorus ludovicianus; assembly: GCA_013397245.1. Lineage (NCBI taxonomy): Eukaryota > Metazoa > Chordata > Aves > Passeriformes > Certhiidae > Thryothorus > Thryothorus ludovicianus. Next base: position 195,560 of record VZTB01015646.1, on the reverse strand, counting down.
CACATTCTGTGCAGGACCAGAGCAATGAATGTGCATAATATGCACAACTCCTCTGTTAATTTATTGTTTATGTATTACAGGTTTTGCTGCAACACTCAATAAACTTTAAACCATTTTCTAAGGTGAGCTCAATAATGTGTGATGGCCAGGATTTGCTTCTGAGTATTGCACCAGGCCCTGCTTTGCACTGGCAGGAGTGGGAGTGCTTAAGGTGTTTTTACTGTGTTCATCACCATGGTAGCAAAGTACCTGATATTTACTTTAGGCATAAATGAAACCTTTACAGGTTGAATTTCAATCTTTGCTGCTTGATTTGTGCCCAGGATGGAAGTATGTGAAGCAACCACTAAAGGTCCATTTTTTCAGACTTTTACCTTCTTACCCTGCTTTCCTCCCAAGTTTTTGCTCATGAGTTAGTGCAGACTCAGCTAGACTTGTGTAAAGGGGATGAGAGTTTAAGAGTTTAGTGAGAGTTTGATGTGAGTTTGAAAAACCTAGGGTTTTTAATTCTGCTTGTCTCTTTGGAAGCTGTTTTTCTGATCTTTAGGAATAATTGTTATAGAAGTATACACACATTATCAAAACACAACAAGCTTACTCATCCTACTTATGTTTTTAATACTTTTCTTGCTACTTTTCTAATCAGCTGAAGTGTCATATCAGAAATAGGTGGTTTATTATTTTCAATTGTTTTCTGCATCCTGGATGGAAGATCTTGGGCAGCTTTGCTTTCCTTATGGGAGGGCTGAGCAGTAGCTGTGGCTGTGCAAATGCCACCCATGACATTCTTGCAGTGCTCATTTGATAAAATTTGTTGTGTGAAAAAGGAAGGGCTTTAAAAGTTTTGGTTCATTTTGGGGGCACAAACCCCCATGTATTTGCATGGCTCTCACCAAACCCTTTTCTCTGATCTATAACCATGGATTTGAAATATTGATGATTCCATAAACTTCTTCAGATTTGTATTTTCCATTGTATCTTTCTGAAGTACAATTCACTAGGCTTTTGTCTGAAAGCTGTAGGAGAACCATACTAGCAGGTAATGCTGTCTTTTTCAATGTTTGAGTTGCAAAAGTAACAGCAAAACACTATAAATTCATGAAAGTATGCCCATAGTTTAAAAGACTAATTTTCCAGATTTTCCTAATTTGGAAGCTAGTTTTGGTGCTTTAAATGGGTTTTAAAATTTTATTTCTTAACAGTAATGTAGACCATCTAAAATCTTGTTACCTCTTAATGTAAAAAGTGAAACAGTTGTTCAGTAGGACCCTCAGAAGCTGTTGCATCCTGGTTTTTTTAATGGTGCCACTGGTTTGCTCCTTGTATGAAGAGGAGTTTTGAACAGGTTAGGGCTACTACACCTTCCAAAACCTGAGTGTGGTTACTTAAAGCTTCAGGAGGTGAGAAGTCCTTGAGCATGGGAAATCAGTCAGTGAGGAGAATCCAGGTGAATTTATTCACACTTTGCAGGTGGAATTTGAAGCACCTCATGTCCTTCACCTGTGGCTGTTTGTGTGCATACCCTGTTTGTGTGAATACCCTTTATATGTAGCTTTCTGTACTGGTAAAATACAGCTACGTGGTGGACAAAATGTCTTGGATATGTGAGGCAAGGAGAAATTCTTCTGGATATAGTGTAAGGATATTTAGGTTATGCTTTCCCATGCCAACTGATTTCAGGTTATGTTGCTAGCAAGGATTATAACTTACTGTAGTTCTGATAAATACTTTGTAGTAGTACTCAAAGTAGTGCCATTTTGGTGCAAATTCTTGAGTGTGAAGTGAAAATGCTCTCTTGTTTTTCACAGCAGAAATGAACGGCTCTGATCTCTGAAGGATGAGGTAGGATGAAGCCAAGTTAACAAATGAGATCCCCTCGTGCCCTCTGGAAAAGTTTCAGCCTTGCTGTAAGGAAATGATAAAGCCACAAGGCTGGTGGCTGGTGTGATTTCAGGGGTACAGCAGGTACAACCACACATCTGCTCCATTGGCAACAGCTGCATTCTGAGTATCTGATTTAACTCAAGGTGAATGGTGATAAGAAGGCTAAATATAACCTTTCTGATGGAATGCTCTTGTTTCCCAGAGTCTTTCAAAGTGTAGGGAAATTTGTCTGCAGCTGTGTGCAGGAGGAACCGTACTCAAAGGGCAGCTGATGAAAGGGGCTTGCTCTACCTCAATTGCTCCTTGCTTCCAGAGTTCACCAGGCTCTGAAAAAAAACATAAACACGGCCCCAGGGGCTGCCTGGCATAGGCAAGGCATAACTGGCATGTTCATCCCTTTCCTCTGGCTTTCATCTTCCCACCTCCCAACACACAGGAGTTAGCTTTATTTATATGTTGAGCCTGGTAATAACTTTGGTTTGAAGAAATAACCTGTGGGCAAAGCATGGCTCCTGAGTCTGTGCAGGAAAACAGATGTGAAGTTGCAAATAGGCTGTCAAGCCCACACTCTCTTTAGTCTAGCTGGCAGGATGGCAAGGGCAAGGAGAGTAAAATTTGTGCCTTCTGTAGACCCTTGGTCTCTATGCTGATGTTGCCCAGCTGTGCTGCTGGTGGCTTTACTGCTGTTAACCAGGCTCCTGTCATTAGAGATAACTCATGATACACATGTAATATACAGCCTACCTGCAGTTTAAGTCTTCTTGGCTCTTTTTAGGTGTGGTGGAATTATAAAAAGTAGGAAGAGAGGTAGATACTGAGAACCTGTTAGCTTCTTGGGATTCCCACATTTTTGGGTATCTGTCCTGGGTGCACATAATCACAGCCTTAGCTCTGTGCTAGTGTAATGTGACAGACTGAGCACTGAGTGCAACAAGAGCTGTGAGTGGTGTGTGTTTGAAAAGAGCATATGAACTCTCTTCTTCCTGGATTTGGTCTGTTTGAGCTTATCTTTACAGTTCCTTAGCAACCTTATTTGTTTTCAGTAAGTGCTTTCTGGGTTTGATTGTGAGGATTTCCCTCCACCACTGGCTTGATTGCAGCTGGGGAAGGTCAGAAAAGAGCATGAAAAGAGGACATGGCAAACACATCTGGTATCACACTGGCTGCTGCATCCTTCAGCTAGGAGAAAAAAGGCTTATTCCAGATGCTATCAAATATGAGGGAGCAGGGGAACAGGGTAAGGGACTAGAGCAGAACTCTGTTAGAGGTATTTTCATTATTAAAGAGAAGAAAGTGGAAAACGTTAGCTGTGCATAATATATATAACATATCCATACATAATACATGTTAACATGTGTATTACACATGATGCAGAGTTCTCCCCTGTCCCCCAGTGCAATTTATCTCCTCCCTTTGAACTTTGCTAAAGTGCCTCTAGCAGTCCTGACACATCCCAGGTGCAATCCAAAAACATAACTGAGAAATAGGTCAGTTGCATCAGAAGTAAGGTTTCCTAAAAATGTACAAGGAAAGGAGACATGAGTCTGAATGTGGAGCCTCTGTAGGATTCCCTTTCTAAATGGATAAATGTTCCAAGTCATCAGTATGACTAACACTATATAGGAAGAGCAGCTTTGCTGTCACACATCTGTACAGAACACAGTGAAAAATTTGTAGGTAATCTGGGATTAAAATTTGTCCTAAACAACATGGGTATCATCTACTCAGAGCAATCAGTGAATACAGCAGATGTTCTCTGATCAAGAAATTTCTAAGGCATCTCTCCTTCATTCCTTGTTTTGACTTGTGGTGATATTGTGTTAGCCTGATCTTCTCCTCCACCCTGCTTCTCTAAGATTTGCACAAATTCAGGGGAAGTAGACATAAAGTTTTTAGTAGAATTTAACGGGAGTATGCATGGTTAAAGACAAAATCTCATTTTCTTCTAACTTTCCCCCTTGATAATCCCATAATTCTTTCTGTGATGAAACAGAACACCTACGAAATCTGTATTTCTCACTCCATTAATAATCCTGAAGTACACCCATATGGGCCCTCTCTTCTGTTTTGATTGTTGCAATTCGTTCCTCTTGACTCCTTTCACTCTCACAGCCTCCAAAACAAACATGCAGTGCCCTTTCTCCACTGTTTGCCCAAACCATCTCTTTGTGCTGGCGACGAGTTGAGTTTCTTGTCTTGTGTTGTTTATGCACACTAAGCTGTATTTTTCACATATATAATGCTGCAATTAAAGGGAACTTCAGAATCTAAGTTTCTCTCCCTGTTTCCCAACATTTAGATGTATTCCCTGGCAGTGCTCAGCAGGTATGCAGCGAAAGGGCTGTCACTTAAGGCAGAGTTCTGTGATGAATTCTAAAGCTGCTTTAGGTACTGGCGTTATATCTCCCCCTTTTATATCTGCAAAATTGAACCACTGATCTCTGCTGCTGGCCTCTAGGCAGGAGAATTATTGCTGCTGCAATACGCCCTGGAATTACTGCTGCAGCAGGGACTGTCTGTGTCAGTTGTAGATAGGCAAGCTGGGGCCCAAGATCGTCTGTTGCCAAAAGATAGTTTGAAACCCTTTTCCCTCTCCACTTGTTTTTCAGATAAAGGCATGTTCCTTGAACTAAGTCAGGCTCCCTGTTTTCCTAGTCCAAAGAAGTCTATGAGTAGTTGCTTCTTTTCAACTTTGATTGCAATTTCCTAATGTTTCTCTCCAGTGGCAACACAGCTCCTTGGCCTAGAAGTTGCTCTCTCCTCTGGAGGAAGGGACTGCAGAAGCGAGGAGGACAAACATTCAGACAGAATGTCTCCTCTCTCTCCTGGTGTGTCATGTTCTTGCATGTGACAGAAACTAGTCTCCCAATGCAACAAAGGGATGTGAGATAGTGGGCAGTATAAATTCACCCCAAACATCTCTAAGCAAAGTTCTCATGAGACTCTCACCTGTATGATGCGGGTCACTGCTAAAGATGGGCAGTCACAGCTGCTGTATCAGGGAGTCTATCCTGGGACAAATTGCTGCAAAGAGTGTGATGTAGAACTTGCACTCACCTCCCATTGCTGCCATTTAATATTTTTTCAGTTGAAAATAGATTATTATGAAGAATTAATGAAGATCTCCAAAGGGTGCATGCAACGTGCCAATAAACAGTAACGAGCTTTTAATTCATAAGAGGCAATAGACTTCAGCTCCTATTTGGCTTATTTTGCACACAGGAATAATTCCTTGCTCAACAGGGTTATTTGAAAGAAATGTTAGACAGGGTTTATATGTTATGTTGTGAAAAGAAGTTTGTAGATGCTTTACTTCTTTTTTTTGTTTCTTTTTTTCCTTTCTGCTCTGCACATACTTGAAATACCTAAGGGCTTCTAGGATATTGTAGGGAAAATAGTGGTACAACTCAAAATACATTCTGTAGTTAATGAGTGAGAGGTCTCTCTTTGTGTTTCAGATGCTCATCTCTTCAGGGCTGTGCAGAAAGCTCACTTGAAGAAAGATTCAGAAACCTGGTAACTGCAGGGCACTTCTCTCTTTCCTTCCGGAGAGAGAGGGATACCCACCCTTCCTGCCATTAGCCTTCTCCAGTGTCTCAGAAGCAGTAGGTCATAGATAATGATATTTCTTTAAAAAAACACAAACCAACCACAAACCGAACACTTTGTAGATAACACCATGTGGGGATTGCTACAGCAGTGGTGACATACAGAGTTGGGAAGGTGCTGCTGTTTGTGGGACTGGCAATCAGGTCAGGGAATTGAATGCACTTGAAAAGGCAGGTGAGGGAGAGGGAAGGGGCTGTGCTTTGCTTTGAAGCCTGGATCAGCTCCCTGATCTGGCTCACAGCACAACTGGATGTGCACTGCTGCAAAAAGGGGAGGCAGCAAAAGGCTGGGGGTGGGATGGGAGATGTAAGGGAGCTCTTGCCACTTGTGTTGCTGCTTACAGCAATATCTGTAAGACAGTGCCCAAGTTTGAGAATTACTACAGTTCTGAGTTTGTTCTTAAGGAAATGTATGGGGTTTGAGAATAGTATTTGCCAGAAAGCTTCATAACAGCTTTCCCTGTGAAGGCCTCTTTTAACACCATTTTACAGATGTGATAGCAAAGGTTAACCAAATGGATTTGCTTTGGAAACAAAGATAAAATGTGGAAGTCATGAATTCCTTGTTGGTTGGTCTCTGTTGGTGGTTTCTATGTACCTTCCTGTGGCTGAAGCCTTTCCTGTCTGTGCTGTGGTGGAGCTGGCACAGCTGTCAGCATCACTTGGTCAGGAAAAAATTGACTTAAGTGGAACCACTGAAAATTTTTCATTTTCTTTGCAAAGAAAACCTCTCAGAAATGCTGAGCTTTTTCAATAAAGACCAACAGCAATTGTAAGAAGGATGCTAGGTCATCTCTGTGCCATTTTTAGCAAAACATGAAGAAACCAGTCCAGATTGGTTTTAAGGCAGCCTTCAAATAACATTCAGGAAACTTCTGCTGATCTAGAGTAATCTCCTGACAAAACCCCGTATGTGGCTTCTGGTTTAACTGGAAGACTTTTCTTCACTATGAAGATTTCTCAACATGCATGTTTTTCCCTCTGATGCTGTGGAGCCATGCCATGAACAAGACTTTCCGAGCTGCATAAAGTGATTTTGTTTAATGAACTTGAATAAAAGATTAAGTTGGACTTGTTCTAGTCTGAGCATGATTAGAAATACTTCATGTATGTTTTGCTTGGAAAACTAATTCTACATCTTAGCATGAACCTCACTCTTTTGAAGGCAGATTTAGTTATTTTCTCCAGCTATGAAAAATATTTTAAATTTCATTTAACTTTCATTATATCTATGTTACTGTTTTCAGGATGAAATAGCTGTTTAGATTCTTAGTTACTTTTCTTTCGATTCCTGGAAGGAAATATATTCTGTGGCTTATGTGGTTAAGTGATTGAAAGGTTTAAGCATGTGTAGACAAAGCTGTCCGTGTTAAGGAAAAAAGTATTCTTAAAGGAATATTATGAAAAATGAAAGGTGAAATTCTTTTTCGGCATGTGGGCTGCATAGGACACAATAAACCTGCCCTAAAGATGATCTCATGCATGATGTTCTGTCAAAGGTAACTCTTGTTCCCTTAGGGTCTCAAGCTTGTGGCAGGAGATTTATGCCAGCTGACTGGCATGCCTGGAGAAAAATATGTATTAAATGCTAGCAGAGAAGAAGAAAAAACTTGTCAAAACTTGTGGTTTATGAAAATGGTGCCAAGATTTGGTCAGAGCCAGCTTTACTAGGGTTGTAATCAATTCCAGGAGCTGAGTTTACAGGGAAGTTTTGCTGTTCTATTAAAAGGTAGAACAGGATGAACTTTTCAACCTTATAGGTAAAGAACTAGTTTCCATAGGTCCAACTCTGTCAGGAAAACAAATGAATGTTAAGAAAGAACAGCCAAATTCTTAAGACAAGGCAATGGCAGAAGTGTTTTCTCACAATAAAAGCCATGTGGCAGAAATCAGAAACTATCTGGTCTTCTATGTCCCCTCTTAGACATTGAACCAGACACTTGACTTGGAGACTTGCTCAGAGATTGAACATGGCTTTCCTGAATGGTTCTGCTTATAAAACAAACAAGCTTTAAGACCTTGTGCTTCAAGCTCTCCTGTTTACTTGCAACCACACACTGCAGAAGTTGTGTTGAACACAGTCTGTCCTGGAGAACCCTGCTCCTTGTTTTCCCTGCATTGAGGGAAACCCTTAATGAGAACAGGCATTCCTCTTTGTTTGGGAATGTTACTCCTCCTCTGTGTTTTTTACATGCCAAGAAGTACTTGTGTGATTAAGGTGGTTTGTTGTTTTAGGTTGATAGTTTGGGTGTGGGATACATCCAGTTTCCATGGGCCAGAAAATCTCAGTGAGCTCACTGCTACTCTCACTTCCTGCTGAGGAAGAGGCCTCAACGAGTTCACCAAGGTCTAGCAGTTGTGTGAATAAAGATATCTCCAAGATGAATGTTTTCAAATGAAGGAACCTTCCTTTTCCAAACAAATACATTGGTGTTTCATAGTCAGTCTATGAGAAAAAATAAGCTAGAAAAATGGAATTTCTCAGAAACACAATATTTGTAAACTTTGTGTTGTTCCAAGTCAGAATAAAAAGGCCAAACTTCCCACTGTATGAAAACTCTGGGGAAAGGAGGAGGTTGATTTGTCACCATTGAAACATTCATACTTTCATATTTGGTATAACATTGCCAATAGTGCAAATATCAATATTACTCTTTTGTATGTCAAAGAAAAAGAAATTCAAAGCACAGTGCTTTACTTTGACATTTTTACTTCTACACATTTTGAATTTCCACCTATATGACAAGACAAAAAACAACTACACTCAATTAGCATCAAGAGTCCTTTTCATCTGAGGGGACCTGATTTAGACACTTCCTTCCCCAAAGGTAAGACTTCTTACAAACTGGATGGGTTTCCTGTGATTTCCTCAAATATGAGAAAATTCACTGCAGTGTCTGTGGTAGTACAGAACTGCATTTGTGCTACACCCTGGAAGTTTAAAAGGAGCATCAAGTCTCCACTAAGTTCCTGGTACTTTTGGAAAAAATATGAGAACAGGGAGAAACTTTATGGAGCCTTATTTCAATACCTTTCCTGTTATTTCCTAGTATAGAGAAACCCAGAGTTTGAAAAGCTCCTGAGCTGGAAGTAATCTTTTTGTTGTGTTTTGTTGTTACTATGCCTTTCTTTTATGACTCTTCCTATTGTTTGGTGAAGTATGCATTTTTGGCATCTTAAATACTCTGTATTGATTAGTTTAATAATATAGTTTTGTTGAGTGGTACAGGAATTATTGGGTTAAACTTGAGGTCTGATCATATTCTCAGGTCTTCCTTAGTTCTTCTATTTGAGTGTTATCAGATAAACATTTCCCTTTACCTGTTTCATTGCCTATCATGACGTTACAGACCTCAGTTTCCTTACTGATTTCTTTCCCAAGCTGATGTGTCTTGGTCAATTAAAGTGTTTTTCACAAGTACTGTAAAACAGGACAAATATTGTACTCTTTCTAGTTCTGTTATGTTCTTTCTGAGAAGGGAATTGTGTGTGATATCAAAGGTATTTTTACATGACTGATTCTGACTTGTACAACACTTTCTTTTTTATTTTCTCTTCTTAGATTATTGTTCAGATGGAGACTGAATATTTACGTGCAGCATTGTCTCGGCAGTGCCAATTCCAGCAGAAGAAAGCTGCAGAAACAGGAAGGTGCTTTCAAGAAAGCTGGAGCTGGGGCATTTGCTCAGCTCCAGACTTGTAAATACCTTGCTTAGGGACATGGCTTAGTGGTGGACAGGGCAGTAAAATTTTTACAGTTGCACTCAATGATCTCAAAGGTCATTTCCAACATCAATGATCCTATGATTCTATGTGCCAATTAGGCATGGTTTAGGGAGATATTGCTAAGTTCTCCCATAATTTCTATCAAACTTGTAGTTTGATAACCTGTTACAATGAAGTTTGATTGATGTAAAGATGACAGGCACCTGCAAAGATATCCATAAGAGTACTGGGAAGGGGCATTTTAATGTCACACTAATTAAATGCGTTGTTACTTACAAATGATGAACAAAGCTGACACCAATTAAAAAGGGAGTAAGACCTTGCAATTGTAGTAGAATGGGAAAAAGTCATCCTGATAATCATAGTAAAGAAAGGAAATTAAATGCTAAGAATTAGTATGGGGAAATAAGAATGAGCACATAGAAGATGAAATAAAGCATAAAAAATTTCTGCTGTATAAATCCAAAGCATGCCCATACTCTGCCTGCTGTGTGCAGTTCAGCTCTCCCTGTCCTCCTCCTTGGAAAGGGCTATAGTAGAACTAGTGCAGAGAAAACCAAAGCTGATCTTAAGATATGAAATGCCTTCTACAGGAAGAATAAATAGGTCTTCTTGGAAAGGTCATAGCTGAAAATAAATATTGCAAAAATATGGAAATCCATGGATGACATGAATTATTTAGGCTGGAAAATACCTTAAGGAGAATTGAGTCCTGCCACATCCAACTCTAACCATGTCCCAAGTGCCACATCCACTCATCTTTTAAATACCTCCAGGGATGGTGATTCAATCACTTCCCTGGGCAGCCTGTTCCAATGATGGACAACATTTTTGGGAATAAATTCTTCATAATACCCCTGGCACAACTTGAGGCCAGTTTTTTGTCCCTGTTCTTCTTTTATGGGAAAAGACAGTTGATTTGGGACTATGCAATGAAGAAAATAGGTGGCACTAAAGTGGATGCAATTTCTTAATACAGGCACTTAAACTATGGGACTTCTGCTAGAAAATATGAGTGATAGAAAGAACTCTATTTATATATAATCATAATTTCACTAAGGCTGGGGAATACTAAGAGGAAGTTACCACTTTACTCCTTTACAAACCAGCTGTGCAATGGAATGGTCTGTGCCTGCATGAAGAGTTAGGGGAAAAGGAAGACTTAGTGGAATAGAAAACTGAAGGAAGGATGGGAAAGAAGAAGTGTGAGGTGTTCTGGACTGAAAGAATGAAGAGAAATGTTTTGACTTTGAGAGCTGAGGAGGTGGCTTGTGAAAGGAGTTTGGAGATAGAAGGGCTTGAGACATAAAAAGTCACATCTATGAAAAAACAGATGAGGGAAGAGAGTTAGGGGATGGCTGTGCTGTGCTATACAGGATTTTGATTAAGAACGGCCAGGGATTACTGTGGTGCCTCCCTGCTGCCTCTAAGCAGCTCTTGTCTGGAAACAGAAATTTGCAGAGACTTGGCCTTCCCCTCCTGGCAGCAAGGGTTTTGTCACCCCTACATTCTCTTTCTGTCACTCAAAAGTATAAAAATTGAAGTGTAATTTCCAGGTGAAAATGAAACTATTTTACCATCTATTTTAAAATCAGTAGTTTAGCATTATGGATCCCCCAAACTCATCTCTTCCTCTATATTTCCCCCCCCTCCTTTCCCAGCCTGAGCTGGAGAAGTATGCACATACTTCTGTCCCGCGGGCAGGCTCAGCTGACTGCGGCACCGTCTCCTTTGCTCAAATCCATTTCCAAATTTAGTCAGGGAGATGTAATGAACTGCGGACAAAGCCCATTCCCGGCTTGTCCAGCAGATGGCAATTCCTGCATTGTAAGAGATCCTTAGGCGGCCTGAAAGGCGCGCAGAAAGAGGAGTTTGCGGGAGCTGAGTCTCCGTAACACTACACTGAGCACAAAAACGCCTCTGGGAATTGCGCTCAGCCTTCCTGTCAGCTCCTACCAATCAGATACCAGAGCTACCCAGGGTGTGAAATCAGTGTTGTCGTACATTAAGGAGAAAAGAACTAAACACTGTTCTGTTCACTCAGCGGTTAATTCTGTTTCACTGTTCCAACAAGCAGCACAGGAACTTTTGGTCCCATTTTAATGGTATAGCAGAATCTGCATTGCTTTGGGGATGTTTTCTGTCACGTCAAATGTTCCTGACATGCATTGACATGGAAAGCTGAAATTAAAGCTAGTACAAGTGGATGCTTCCTGCTGTTACAAATCTATGGGAAATGACCTGTTTCATTTCAGAAGAAAAATAAGCAGAGTATGCAGGTGCAGATAATATATGTATTAAATTACACACTTCTGGAGGAGGTTAGCAGAGAAGACTGCTGCAGAGAAATCAATGTAAGCTTGAGTACGGCTCTTTGCTGTAAAAGGGAAAAGTTTCAGGAATGATGTAAAGAGCCAGCAAGACAGAACAGTGATTAATGGACAAATACATTGATATTTTCCTCACCTGAATTTCTGTTTCATTTTCACACTGAAATGGCTCTGTAGGGCTGACTACAATGTATTGTTTAGGGAATGTTGTTTAACTACAATGTGTTATTTAGGGAATGTTGTTTTATGTCTCAGGATTGGTAACTCCCGATGAAGGGAGGAGGAAGGCTTAAGAAGGGGGTCCAAGCTGACATTACAGAAATGACTGGGCCAGAAGTAAGTGTGGGGGGAAAAAATTCCTTGAATAATTTCTGGTGACCTTTTTGCCTGGAGAAGCATAAATAGGATATGAAGCAAGCATTATCTAGCTTCATGTAGCTCAAAGTTTAGTTGTTCTGACATGAGACTGAGGGCTGAAGAGAGAAAAAAAGGAAAATTATTGGAAGAGGTACTAGGGGTCCTGCCAAGAAGCCAGGTTTACTTTCATACACTCAATATTTGGAACTGATCAAAATACTGTGTTTTACTTTCCAGTTGTGTTGATACCATCAAAATATAATGAAAGAGTTCATTCCTAGACTGAGAGTGTGAGTAACAGTTTTTAACTCAAGGTCCTTTCCCAGGCTACTGTACACAGACCAGAGGTGTGCAAAGTCTGCCCTTGTGCTTCTGTCATTAGTGGCCTGTGCTCTGTGACACCTTGGGTTACAAGTCTTCTCATTTTCAGGAAAGAAAATGCTTCCTTGAGTGAGGAAGAGTCTGGACCACCAGAAACAAGCCAGTTGAAGCAGAAATCTGGAGAGGCTGTCTGGCCTCAGTCTCCAAAGTGAACAGTTTAGGCAGACCACAGAGACTGTGTTCACATGTTTGTTTAAAAAACAAACCTGTAACTCTTACACGTAAGAAATTCTTGCTCTAAGCCTGTGCTCATTTCTTTATCATCAAACTTGTTTCTGAAAACTGTTGTTAGGAAACCATGTTATTGGGAAAGAGCAGGAGGAATTCATCCAGGTAATTATGAGGGTTGGTTTTGGGGTAGGAGAAAAAAATGGCTCATGGTGGTGAAAATGGAGTTAAACATGGGTCTGCACCTGGTTTTGCTTGAGAAATCCAGAGTTAGGAGCTCTGTGTCTCTCTGCATCAGTCTCTGCATCAGAGTTTTGAAATGGGTTTGGATAAAACCAGACAGATCTGATGTCTAATTGGAGAAGAGACATCAAGCCTGCTGTGGCAACAAGTGCTTTCATTTAATACCTCCTCATGTAGTACTCTCCAAAAGGAGAGTGACATCTCATCTTTACAAGAAGCACGCATCTTGACTAAAAAATATCAGAAGCCTAGCTCTCTCACACTGATCCTTCACATCAGGAAAAGCAAAATGGGAAAAGTTCCACTCAAATCCCTCTGGAGGTTACCATAGAGTATCAGTCCTACCATGAAAATTTAAGTGAAACACAAGGTTGGGTTTTTTTTAAGTGTCTGTAATTCCAGGCTATGCTTGGATTCATTGCAGAACTGAAAACCTGCTTTTTCCAACAGATAGCCTTGCAAAGTCATACTGAAAACAAAAATTACTGTGTACTTTGGCAGAGGTATTACCAGCCATAAAGATCTGGCAACTGCAACCTGTGTAACAATCTTGCTAATTGTATTTAAATTGGAGTGGATCAACTCTTCTAACACTGCATAAAGAACTTTATTTTTCCCTAGGAGAAAAGCAGATAGAAGGCTGGATGTGTAAAGGGGAGCATGGTTCCAACAAGGGTTTCTGCAATGAGATTTGACACCAGGTTAACTATCCCCATTTGCTATGTGGGTGCAAGTTATTAGATTGCATAAAGTAAAAGATGGTCTAAAGCTAAAGGTCTGTAGTAACTCCACAATAATTCATGTGCAAACACAATGTAAAGGTCTGTTTTTACTCCATAATCGTTCATATGTAAACAGTCTTATGTGAGACTAATTATTTTTCTTCAACTTTTTCCCTATGTCCCAATATTACCCAAACTCTTGAAAAAAAAGGTCCTTTTGTGTATGTGGATATATGTAATGGTATATATAACAAAGGGTTGGTAGTATTCAACTTCTGCTTTTCTACTGACTGGTGGCAGCACATCAAATATCCTGCAGAAACACATTTAGAAAAATGTCTTAAGATCAAAGGAACTACAAAGTTACAATGTCTGGGAACAAAGTGGTTGTTAACAGTCAGCAAACATTCTTTCTGTAAAACTAAGGGTCCCAGTTTATTTTTAAGATCACCTCCTTATGTCAAGGGCTTCTTAGTAGGCTTTCTTAGTAGGAATACTAGGCATATTTTGATAATACAGAAACCTGAGATCACTTAATGATTTATAGTGTTATTCTCCATATCACATTTACCTCAAATAGAAGAACTGCACATAATTTAGTACACAGCTTTCATGCCCAGTCAGTAGCATTATAGGTCTTATTAATTGTAAAATCCTGTTAGTACACAGCAGTATCCTTTAGTAAATTCCAGCAAGGTGAATTCTGGAATGATGATAGCACTGCCTGTACATGGTTATAAATCAGATTTCTAAGTGTCTGGGAATTATTCATGTGGTTTAAGTGGCTTGGGTTTATATTGTCTTATTGCTTTTTTGGCCCAATTTGAACATGCAAGCTTTCCCTCAAAGGGTGGTACTCTGTGTACTGTATTACTCAAACAGTTGGCAACTTCTTAAAGGTTTAGATGTTACTTGAAGAGCTTACAGGAGTTGAAGGCTTTTAGTAAAATAATTAGGTGGAGTGTAATTTCATTTTAAATATTACTATCCCAGGGAGATTAAATAAGATGACCTTGATTTCACCCTGATGAGAGAAGGAGGGAAGTGTTTTCTTTAAAATGTTTCTAAGTAAAATATAAGACAGATATAACAGACATCTAAATGGTTAGACTTTTTATATATTGAATAATTCTGCCTGAAAACAGATACTGCATCTGTTATGTCCCAGCACTGTAATGCAAAATCTTCAGTCTTTATTTTAAATAATATGGGAGATCCTTATGATGATAAAGAAAATTTATTATTAATTTTATCTGTCTTAGGGAATGAATCTAGGATTCCCAGAGAGAGATCTTAGCCTATGTGGATCTCTAGAGTTACAAAAAATGCTGTTTCAGAGGGAGGACAAAGAGCACTTGGGAGCCACTGAACCTGAACGATTCACATCTGGCTTTCAAGTAAATGCTGCCCTGTGAATGACCAGCTCTAAGGTGCTCCTCAGGGGGCAGGCTGGCCAGGGAGAGCACATTGTCTTGCTCAGCCTAAGTAGCAGGGAGGGCAATTTAGGATTTCTTAATGAGATTGATTTGTGTGAATATATGCTATACTAGAAATCTTTCTGTACTAATTTATTTCATTTTTGTATGTAAAGTAACGGTTACCCCATTAATCTGATAGGGATGGATTTTATCAGAGTATAAATAGAAAGTGCAGGGCCTATGAATGTGCTTGCTTTTGAACAAGTGGTATATTTTTACTTAACCACAAAGTAAATACATATTTAGAAGAAGGCCACTGATACAGGATTTATTTGACTTTTAAAAAATCCCTGTCACCAGAAGGATTAATTTAATTCTGCTTTTGAAAGAGAGGAGATATTTAATGATGCTAACAAGGATTGTTATGTTTATTTCACAAAATACAGTCATTGCAAACTAATGTTGCATTTTCACACACCTTTGTTGAAATCTATCTTACCCATGTTACCATATATGGGATGAATGGTATGATAAATAACTATCAACTGGAGAAAAGTGAACCAGAGAGAATACTTTTTTTTCCTACTGACCTGCAAAAGATTGGATTTTTTCTTGTGGAATACCCAACTTCAAATTCAGGATTTCAGATGATAGTCAAAATAGTTAAAAAGTAGATGTGGGCTGAGGACAATAATTTAGAATAAAGAAAAAAAAAAAGGAGAGAAAAGATAATGTTTGTTAATTTGTTTCACATGTTAAAGAAATTGTTCATGAGTAGAAAAACAGAATGGAATTAAGTCTTTCTCTGCCAGCTGCAAGGTAGATGCATTATTTACCATATATTTAATATTCAATATAATTTAAATACTTCCATGCAAATATGTACAGCCCAAAACTATTCTTTGCTGTATTTAGTATCCCTATGAGAATCTTAAAATATCCGATTTTTTAATGTATTTCTCAACACAAATCTGTTCAATTTGCAAAGGCAAGTAGACTTTCTACATGGAAGACTTTGTAAACAGCTTTCATATGCCTTAATATTTGAATTGACTCACTTAGATACACAGTTTTGCTTATCTAGTAAGTAAAATGCTGACAGTGTTGTAAATCATACCTTGAAATGGGGCCACTACCACCTGCTAGCCCTTGCTGTAGCCTTGAATACAGAAACCCTTTCAAAGGGACAAATGGACCACAGTGATCAACAAAGTTAATTTAGCTTCCATAGAAATCAGAATTCTTTACAATCAAGTGAAAAAGATTAGTGTAACTTCTAGTCCTGGTGGTTTTTTACTCCAGGTAGTACTGTCAGAGGTAGTGTTATTGGTTTTTTTTTTTCTTTTTCAGCTTTTTGCAGCCTGAAAAGTTCACTGAGTGGCCACTGAGCATCCAACTAAAATCTGCGTCTAGACAACAGTCTAATTTGCTTGATTTGGTAAAACATTTGCTTTTCTGATGCTCCAAAACTTTGTTGAACAAAAAATTGAGTTCTTGAGATTGCAAAGGTGGTCTGGAAGATACTAAATCTACATAAACAAAGTAAGGAAATCGGAGGTACTTAGATCCTATGATAATGCATGCTGTATGAAATATTTGACCTGCATAGTAATATCAAACCAAGGCTGAAGACAGCCTAAAACAATGGCTTGAAGCAGTTCCTGCTCATTTGAAAGAGACACTGACTTTGAAGCTGAATGAGAACGTTGCCAGCACTGCTAGTTATTTCACTTCCAGGAGAGAGGTGAATGATCATGCTAGGACAATGTATTCTTCGTGCTTCCTCATTTAGCAATAGGATCAAAACAAATTCCATGTCTGAGGTCAGAATAAGAATTATCTTAAGAAGTTCTTCAACTTAATAACCATGGGTGGGATTAATTTCACCAAATTTTAGGTGTCTAGAATTCTCACTTGTACATTTAAGCTAGTCATCTGGGCTCCTTCAATATCACTTATCATAAATGTTAATGTTTGAAGTGATTTGTGCCCCTGTTCTCACCTACCAACACTACATAGATGACATCCCTGATCAGATGTCCACAGTGGAGACAGTGACAAGGTAGGCTAAAGAAATCCTGCACTAAAAGTCTGCCATTTTCAAAAATGTATCTTTGTGCAGCCTGGGATTGGCAGAGGCAGAGGGCTTTGACTGGCAGTGACTGCCACTTCCTTTCACTTGCCCACCTTCAATAGTAACTGTTCTGTGCCCACCACATTCCAGACAACAGCTGGTCAGGTCCCACCTACTCTTCACTGAGTGATAAACTAAAGCTCGATTTGTAAAGAAAGGAGCCAGACCTGAGCCATAAGGTGAACCTAAAAAGAGAAAAAATAAGTCTGGAATTGGCGTTTTAAATAAATGTGGAAGTGAGAACTGGACGTGTTGCTTTTCCTCAGTTTTTCACTAGTTAGACATTTAGTCTACTTTCTTTCCCTCTCTCATATTGGTTGGAATTAGGAGGCAACCTATACCTTGACAACTAATAGCAGTCTAGAAAACTTCTGCTGTAGGTATTATCAAATTTAGATTAGGCACTTTCAACATTCCCCACAGTAAACAAGTAAAATCTGTAGTTTTTACCTTTAAAATGTGATTCATCTGCTCAGCAGTCAGATGCAGCTCTGGTAGTTCATAGGACTCAGCTGGAGCCCAGTCTGAAACATCAGCAGAACATCCTGTCTGGCTGAGAGATGCATAAACACTGCTTACTGAATAGGATTTAATCTAATGTTGATCTTCACACACTTGGTGATACCATATGTTTTTGTGTTTTAATGGTTATCCTGTTTATCTTATCTTTCTGACCTAAGTCCAAATCCTTCTGCTGAATAGGTGTCTTAATAATACTAGCTGAAATTTAAAAACAGAAAGGCTTAATCATTAATATCATGCATTAGTCTAACTGCCCACAAGATTTTATATTAGCCTCATGTCCTCTCTGTATAGTTCCTCTCTTGGATTTCCTTCTACTGTACTACTTGTTGAAAATTTTTGGTAAAATCAGGCGTTTTACTGAAGACCTATCTTTTTCTGGATGATGTCGGATACCCTTTTCATTGATTAGAGTACAAATTCTAATCAGATCAACAGAAGAAGGAAGAATTAAACTCTCTGAACACATACTCTTCAGGCTTGGCATTCTGAGCACTTTACTTTTGCAGAGTATTACACCACTCTGAAAAGCATTAAAAATAAAATGGTTCATGGAAAAACTGTATTGGTGTGTCACTAACAGCAGGTTTCAACAATATAGGTATTTTTTTTAAATCACAGTCAATTGAAATATTCTTTATGGCCAAAGAATATTCTGCATGTGAGAGTTACTGAAGTTTTGGTCTATTTTCAATAGCTTGTGAGAAAGTCAGTCAACGTTTAATGGGGACCTGGCTAGAATTTCAGATAGGGTTGCAGAAGATGCCATTTCCCAGCCCCTGGGGCTTTTAAAAGTCCACAAATGATAGGGCAAATTCTTCCTTTGGCATTGGTCTTTTATGTATTGATTCTAAAATAGGCACAGCCTAAGTACCACCACAGCAGATGTCTGTCACAGGGCATTATGCTTTTTGCACGCACAATTGCTGTTTGTTATCAGCTGTAGGGTATTAATAAAACATGTAAAATAAGCACGTTACCATAAACAGGAAGGACTCTTAGACAAACCCAAGGCTTTCCTCGCATCACATTTCTCAGTTTATCCGTAGTCTCCTGTTTTATTCCACTTTTCTCTCTGTTTTGCTGTTAGTTTTATGATTCTTTCTTTTTTATTTGTAACAACAATTGAGCTGAAACATATGCAGTTATCTGTATAGGAGGTATATCTTCTGTATCTCTATAACCCCTTTACTTTCACTGTTTTTTGGTGATTATCTCATGTCTATTTTCCTTCTTTTTCCTTTTCAACTTGTTTTTCTTGTGAACATACAAGGCTCAAATAGCAAAGCCACAAAGGTGGCTTTCCTTTCACATACTTTTCCAGAGTTAATTTTTTTCAAATAATAATTTTTAAATTATTTGATAGCAATAATTTAAACACCAGTGCTTTTATTATGAATCTTTGGGGTTGCAAAAACCAGAAATCAAAAACTTCAGAATTCAGACTTCAGTCAAACCTGTCCATATTCTGTTTGCAAAATATATTTTCTATGGAAATTATCTGACTATGAAGAGTGAGATTTTATTGTTCTTATTCTTAGGAACTGCTAGGGAAATAGCTGAGATCTCAGGAGACCTCTCTCAAAAGGGAAGCATAGATCTTGAGAGGAGCAGAGTGTACCAGTGAGGTACAAAGTTAGATACCTACTTAAGGCCTGTAAAGGAAGACTCCACGAGCCTAATTTTTCTTAAAATATAAATATTACATATTTTTTAGTTTAGCTAAATAGCAATAGGACAACAAGGTACAGAATATTGAAGAGACATTCAGAATAGTTGTAGACATCACATTTATCAAAAATGTATGTACTGGAGAATCTGATTTTTGACTACCCATTCCCAATGTGAGGAGAAATAGAAAATAATTTGTTCATTCTAATCAGGGTATAAGAAACACTTAAAAACTGGAAAATATAAATTTTTTTTTTTAGATGCACAGAAGTGGAAGCTGCACACAACATATTCACAATTGTTTTTCTTAAAGACACGTCCTTATAGTGTTTATAGGAAACAGGCAAATGAGACTGCAGTGCATAAATATTACCTTGAAAAATATGCAGAGAAGGAATTAGTCTTGAGCTTAACTGAACACTGTCCAAAACAGGAGAAATACGTGGCACTTCCCTTAAGCTGGTTTGACTTTCCATCATACAGTTTTCAGGTTTCCATTCAGGACTCCCATCTGAGTAGTCTCACTAAGAGTTAGAAATATATCAAAGAGTTTGTGAAACCATGACCCCTTGGATCAGTCTCATTAAGAGCCAGTCTTGGATTTTGCCCTTGTTTATTTCTTGCAACTGAAAGTTTAATTAAGTTAATAGTTGCTGACAAATGTAATGAAGATTGAATCTGAAACAAAAAAAGGTTTTTTTGATCCATCACAACTGTTCAAAAATATTATAATGTGGTGGAGGAAGCTTTAATTATAGTAAGAAAGTTCAAAAAATTTAGAAAACAGCTTCTGGACCAAATCTTGATGGAGAATGTGAACTGTTAACTTTTGCATGTTAAATTGCTTATGAAATATTTTGAGCATAGTTAAGCTTATCATAGGCTTGAGGTTCTAATAAGCATCCAGGCTTGTTCCTTGGGGGGAACAGATGTGCTTTTCAGTGGTCGGCCAAATATTCTGTCTTTGCTTTGACAATCACTATGTATTTCATAAAACTATATTGTGTTTCATTGCTGGGCTTTTATTTTTTTCTGAATTCTACTGCTGTATGTTTATGTGTAATGTTTTCATGTTTAACTTAGAATGGGTAACAAGTCAGTGAGTGTGTAGCAAGATTAGTGCACATATAAAATGTGCTGCATTAGAACCATAAATATATTTTACTCTGTTATACGATTTTCTTTCTTGAGGTACTACTACTTTTCATGTGGAGAGCAATGTGTGCTGAACCAGAAGACACGTTCTTAAGAATCCGTGCTTTGTTTTGGATTAAGCTTTGTTTTTCCGTGTGGCCACGGATAGGGAGGACAGAGAAGGTGATTCAGGGTCAAAAAAGGAGGAAGAAGCTACGGCGGGCAGGCTGGGGAGCTGGACGGCACAGGGAGCATAGCAGTAGCAGCCCGGGCTCTGAGGGAAGAAATTTGGATGGTGTATGAATGCAATAAGATGCTTTGAGCCCTCCAGATCTCACAGGGAAGGATGAAGCATCCAGATTTAATCTGCTGATTTTCTTTGAAGACGCTCTCTTCCTCATCAAGCCCAAAGTGCTAAGAACATAGCAGTAGTCGCAGAACGTAGTAGTAGCTGGCAAGTAGCAGAATAGATGTGCGTCTGCAAGCTTGGAAGCAGGATCATGAATCAAAAAACTGTCATTTAACACTCCTGACCCGCGCTTTCCCTGTCCTTTCACTTCTCTGGCTGTGGGGAGGAAAGGTCAAGAGTTGATGCCTCTGTGAAATGGGATATATGTCAAGAGGTGCGCAGGAGCAAGTATTTTCCTTTGTTAAAAAGCAGAAAGACAACCGGGCAGAAACGGTTCCCGCATGGTCTCCCCTGGCACAGGGTGTCCCAAGGGGAGGTGGACAGCTGTCCCGGAGGACAGCGGATGCCCCGAGGGCCTGGAGCTGGGCGCCTCCGTGCCGGGGCTGGCAGCCCTTCCCTCGGGAGGAGGGTGGGCATTGGACACCCCGGGCCAGAGAGCGCCGGGCAGGGCCAGGCCGGCAATCACCGCCAGTGTGGCTGTGGGGGTGTGCGTGGCGGGGGGTGCGAGTTTTGGTGCCGTTTCTCTTTATCTCGTTGTTGTTTGCAATCGGCCGGGGCGGGAGTTTCAGACTTTTCCCCCTCGCCCCGCTCGGGCGGGACACCGCTGGGCGCAGCTGCCCTGCCTCGTGGGGAGCGGGCAGGGCCCGGGAGCGGGGCCAGGGGCTTGTTTACCGCTCTGCCCGCCGAGGGCAGTGCGCGGTACCTGTGTGCAGGCTCGGGGCGCTCGCCCGCCTCCCGCCCCCTTCCCGGCGGCCGTTAACCGAGCACTTCCAGCCTCGCCCTCCGCTTCCCCGCTCCCCTCCCCGGGCGGCCGCGGCACGGTGCGCTCACCGCCGGCACGGCGCGGTCCCGCCCCGCTCCACCCCCTCCGCCGGAGAGCCGGAGCGGCGGGCGAGGTGGGGGGGGCCCGGAGAGGA